>CM030369.1:100815707-100924589 GCA_003604175.2 Clonorchis sinensis
CGTTGACGTCATGGGCCCCTTTCCTGTGATAACTAGCGGGAATCACTCTATCTTGATAATGACAGAACATCTGTCGCAGTGGATCGAGGCGGAAACCGTACCAAATCAACGGGCGACGACTATCATCGGAGTTGTAATGCATCACATCGTGGCCAACCATGGGGTGCCACGATCAGGGGTCTTGCTCCGAGGGCGAAGTGTTTAGGAATTGCTTGCAGAAGCTGGGTATCAGATGGCTAAGGACGGTACCATACCACTCGCAAACAAACGGTCTAACAGAATGTAATAACCGAACGATCAAGGAGTGGCTGGCGGCCAAAGGAGGTGACCCGAAAGTGAACTTGCCAATGGTGTTGCTAGCTCATCGTGCTTCCATACAGCCAACCACAGGCAAGTCCCCGTTTATGCTGATGTACGGTCGACATCGGCGGCTTCCGGTTGGTCAGGAAATTGGATTGTGGCCGACAACACGCTTGTCTCCAGAGGAGCTAGATGTAGAAAGGAGGAACGCTCGAGAAAACTTGACCGCCGTTTAGGCAAGGACTAGGCAGAAAACGGCAAGTAGAAAGGAACGATCATTCCCCATAGGCGCGAAGGTCAAGTAGAAGGATCATCAGAATCCTGAAAGGAGTGGATTGGATTGCGGAAGCTGGGAAATCGATGGCAAGGTCCGTTTGTCATCACCGACCGCCGGGGGAACGTCTATACAACTCAAGACGATCGGGTATCGAAAACGGGACGCAGCTTCGTAAGTGGCCTGTTACACCCGAAGAGCGGCCGAGTAGACCTGCTGCTGAAGCTGACCTGACGGAGGTAAATAAACAATGGTGTCATGCGGACGACCTTTAAAGTGGGAAGGTGTGTAACGGTGGATACCACTGGCGATACATGTGAGTAGCACGTCTTCTCGTAAATCCGCTTTGAGTCTCTTGAAAAGGGAGATCGGTTACGGAATTGGCGGAGTCTTTTTGTAGCATTTGCCTGCATTTGAGTAACAGTCAATGAATATCCAGAAAAGTTCAGGAAGACGCGTTCAAGGAGAAGGTGGATATTCAGTTTTGTAAACGAGATGCATATGAGAGTTTTGCTCTCCTGTTCAATAGTCTGTAACTGTTAATTTGGCGTTCTCAAATAGACAACTCCGCGGCGGAGGCCTTCTTCCTTTCAGCGGTAGTTGCGACCAATCGGCGAGTCACAATGCACACAACTGCCCAATTCTGCGTCCCCAGACCACCATCTGGGTTGAGACGCACTATCCTCGACCACCACCGACGGGTCCTGCGTTACAGACGTTGAGCCTCGGCGTAGCAGGATTTTTCCCTGAACTATCAACTGCCCCGTGACGGTTGTGAACTTCCTGGGTTCCAACGCCTAACGTTTATCTCCCACCCTTTTGAGCTGTTCACGCAGGCGGTCGGAGGTTGACGGCGGTGGCTTCGTAACAAGTAGGAGGTACTCCGCGTGCTCCTGTAGCTTGTATTCAGACAACTACCGTCTGTGGATGGGGACGCAAGCTATGAAGGCATCTTTGAATAATATTTCTCGTTACTTGGGGCGCAGTGGTTTCTAAATTCTAAGGACAAACGGGTATGTGGCAGTCACATCTCCCAGTGGAAGGGGCACGCGCATTGATCAGTAAATGTGTCAACCTGGATGTTTGCAAGGGGAACCGTGATTCAGTTGACTTTTGTTTACCTCACCTTGTTGATTCCAATATGATCACCAGAAAACCTACCGTGCGGCATTGTCTACGTGAAGCATTCAGTTGGAATGTGTCGGCTGTGCAAAGTGCCTCTGACAAAAATTCACGGAAGTTATATGATAGGTACATTCTTCATGATAGCTTTACTAATATGGAAATAGCAGGAGCCGAAAAAGACTCTGGCTTCCAGCAATTGTGTAGCTGTTTTGCCCATGACAAATGGTTTTACCTGGCGTTGTTCATCTGTCATGTCTTTGAACAAGTCAAATATTTTTTGCGTGGAAGTAAACTGTTCGCTGTACACAAAAGCACACATCCCCGGGTGCTCTTTAAACACGCAATCCGCGATCAGGAAAGTGTGTAGCTTGTATCTCGGGGACACAAATCAGTTGCTTTAAAAAGACGCACCTGAATCGTTTGGTGACCTGTTTACGGTTGACATTTTCTACATCCGGGAAGCGTCGCAAAAGCGGTATCTGCTGCCAACGCGTGCAGCATATGTGGCTGTAATGACTTCCCCCCACTTCAACACAAACACCCAACCAAATTTTCGAGGCCTAGCCAGAACGGAAAGCACATTAACTGTCACAATAAAACCCAACTATCCGTCATTTACTCAAAAGAGCTGTTCAAGGTAATAGGAGGCGCCCGTGAGGTGGTTACCGTCTCTCCCCAGACAAAGCCGTACTGGGTTACCAGTGCTGCGTTTACTTTTCGTTACTGGCAAGCCGGCTCAAACTGCGAGCCATCCCTGTTTGCTCCACTTTTCGTTCGGCTCGTAGTAAACACACTCACATCCCAAATCAGCGTTGGTACTTTGACTACCCAGTGCACGAACGACTACCACATAATTATCCTTCATTTTTTCATTTAACTCCTTCCAAAACGTCGTGGATGAGAAAAACCAAACAGCCACCAATTTCTCAACCATTATTTCTGAATCCATATCTGAAGCAGTGGCATTGTAACTGTGAAACTAAATGCCCATCAAAAAATTAAGGAAGGAGATCAGGTAAAACTAGTTACATCAAAAGTAAGCCAGATCTTGAAGGTTTTTGCTTGAGCATAAATAGAGCGAAACGCAACATCTTTACGCAAAATTTCAATCAGCACAGAGGTTTTGGAGAAGTGCAGCTGCTGGCCGCGTCCGAGCCCTGCGACCGTGTCAAAGGTGCCAAGGAACTCGGCTTCTGAGGTGCCTACTTATAAGATCCATTCATCGACTGCAGGGGGGAGCTGGTCCCGAACGTATGAATTTACAGGTGTGACATCTCCTCTGCAGGTAAGCTCACTAGGTCATCTCAAGTCAAAACGGCTAAGGTGAACAAAAACAACCGCATTTCGCTAATAGCAAACAGCAACAAGACACCAGCCACTAGAGTTTGTTACAGGCTCACAACTAATGTCAACCGGCATGTACTCAGTCCCTATGAGGAACCTGTGATCAGTGGCCTTCCCCACAACAAACTCTGCACTCCGTAAACCCTAAAGAAAGCACCAGCTACGGCCGTCACTGTAAGGTAAAACGTAGCCGAATTAGATACCCTCTCGGTGTCTGGACGAGAGGCAGAAGCGCCGATGCAACGTGACTCCGTCAAACAAGCTTCTCTTTCAAAATCTAGACTTGATCCATGCGGAAGGGCGAATGCTAGGGTTCACCGTCAACTTCAGTGCAGAGGCATAGATCATGTCCGAGGCGCCATCCCCCCAACGAACTTAAACGGACATCTCTTGGATCGAATGTTCATAGATATGGACAGACATAACCCACTCGTGGGTTTACGCATGCGGCCAAGCGTGCCTCCAAGCTGTCACCCACAATTAAACTCCCAGTGTCATTGCTAGATTCGAGCATCAGGTATATTAGTTACCGTCTTCAACGCAGTTATCCACTCGAGATTATCGGCGGACAAAACTGTGGCAGCGATAACGGACATTCCCTTGGCAAGGTCACTTATAGCTTTATTCAGTTATCTGATATAGCTTTATTACACACATTCGGAGAAAAAGAGCCGAATACAACATGAGAAGCTTCAAACTGCTTACATATCTGAGCATCGTAAACGGGAATAGAGCACACCGGAAATCATCCTTATCTAGAAAAACTACACCAGCATCGTGACAGTAATAACAGCATTATTAACCGCATTATACGCTCTCCTCGACGTTCCATAGGCGCTAGGGAGAATCCTGCAGCAAAACTGCCCTACCACCCGTCAGATATGCTACCGGTAGGCTGAGGGTACCAACTTACAGGTACCTGGTTAGAGGAGTGGGCTGCTTGCTGGTGCGGCATTAAACCGTGCTCTGATTGCCAGAAATGCGGACCCAATCAATCATATATCTGTACCGCTGAATGCTGGCGACCAAGTAGCTTGCAGCGCTAACCCCATTCTGCTTGGCTAAAATCTCAATGGCGGGAACATTGAAGAATGAGGCCGGTCTGGAGGCATGAGATTCATGCATTCAAGCCGGCATCCTGATTGGTTAGTTGTGTACAGGCCAGGAAGCGCGAGAATTCCAATTGCATTTGCGCATAAACCAAGATAAAAACAAGCTAAATGCTTAAAATGCATAAAATAAGGAAAGATGGATTGTCAAAGCAAGCGATAAAATAGCATGAAACAATTTGGAGAGTAAAATCCAAATCTTTGCTTCCCCGCGTAAACTACGCATAATTTGATGTTTTTAAACGTATCCATGTGACTTAAATGCCTCCCATGGACCTTCCCTTCTTTGCGCAACATTTTGGGACTACCCACACCACCTCTTTGATGAACGTTCGGCGGCAAGTCGACATTTTTGTTTTCTGAAATCTCAACTTGAAATTAATTACAAATCCAAGACTATTCTCAAGAGGTTTTTGAGTTTCACTAATCTTAGTTAATCATATATGATTATGTATCTGACTGTCAGCAAAACGGTAATGTCTTGTGAATAGACATGCTAATAGGCCAGGTCGGAAAACAGCCAAATGACGGTACCTGGATTCGACTCGCAGACTTACCGCTGCCTGCATCCACGTTTATCCTACCAAGCCACGGGGATCATTGGTGGAAGACTCAGTTACCAGCTGAGCTTATTTGGAGCAGTCATATGCCCTTATGGTTCACGTGATTCGGGCCAACCAGTCATTTGCTTGCGTTTGGTTTGTGCATGGATCGACTTCGCAGTCATGACGGGAGGAATCGCGCGAAGGTTAAGTTATGCTGGCTCCTTACACGTTTTATACAATCCTCATATGGCTTTGAAATACTAATAGGCCGGTCCCTGCGCCAAATCACCTAATCCGAACGCTGTGCGAGTTCCAAGCGACATGGTTATATGGCAGGTGTTGGTCAGAAGCTTGTATGACCTACCCGGGAGCAGGTGAATTTAAGGGTTTCGATGAAGGAGAACCAGCGCTTTACGTGTCATGACCCCCAGTAATGGCACCATCGGAACAGAGTTCATCGGAGAGAATCGGATCCTAAGCTGATAAATTTCTATCTCCAAGCCGTTCTTGTGTCAGCATGTGTAAGTCATAGGATCGGGAGGGATACTCGGCCCCTGACAGAAGGTTTATGCGTTTGTAAACACATAGCGTACTATCTAGGGTAACTTTCCCCAAGGCATAGCGATAGTGTTAGGGTAATCGTTTAGTTGTAACACCCTTCAAGTTTACAGCTGGCTTGGCACTCGAAAAATGCATGAAGTTCGAGCTAGTGCCTTTAAGGCTTATCCTGTGAAGTCCGAGGTGCTGCATCTCCTTGTATCACATATCTGACACAGGTCTTCCTATGCTCGTTTTCACGCCTCAGTTTAGGATGCTGTTATGGCTTTTGACGGAAGTCTGCTCGAGAGGTTGACCACTTGGGTCTGTTGGTGCGTGTGTGGCGGTAGTTTTCTGTTACGTGCAAGTTTTATTATTCTGGTTTCGATTGGTCGTGACAGCAGGAATATCACCCTGTTTACCACCCTTCTGAAGTTTGCGAGGTCCGTTCCGTTTCGAATCATAGAAAGTTGGCAAACTTGCCAATGGCTCTTTTAACAAGAGGTTCAGATGTTTGTTTAGATGCCTTCCAAAGGTGTAGGTGCCTCATTTCTTCAAGGATACAGAGCTTTCTTGCACTAAATTCCTACCCCTTCCGTTTCTCTCCACTCCTTCCTAAGGCTTTTTCCTCATGGTCGTATGGCGGAGAGGTACCAGTATGTATTACTGGTGGCCTTAGGTCAATGCTAATGCTGACTAATGAGTTTCGAGTCATCTCCACTGTCATTCAAATAGGCCCAAAGAGTCGCTAATCCGGTAGAACCTCAGCTGGTTAACTGACGTGGTGTCGGTATAATTTCGACTTGGATCTCTGCTTCTTTGTGTGGCGTTGGCAGAGGGACCAAAAGCAGTGGCTCCGAATGCTACTTTTGCCAAAAGGCTTTGAGCAGGAATATCGGGCCGATTTAGGAACTCTGACAGACTTAGGAATGGCCGGAAACATGCCACATCTAAAGTGAAAACAAAGTCCTCTCATCAGCCCGCGGCATTGCGGGGCAAAAAACCGTGCATTGAAAATATTGAGTCGGTGTAGAGAAGCGCTCTTTAAAGTATTTGTACTTGTGTTGACGAAAACATGGATTTAGAGAGTAGTTAATAGTCACAACCATCAGAGACAGCTCGAGGTAGCTCAGTGGTTAAGGCGACAGCCTAGTGACCAGAAGGTCAGTGGTTCAAACCCGACCTCAGCATTTTGATTGCTCCTGTCTAGGTTTGGGCAACCTGGCCGCATCCAAGACCTCTCGCGTCCTTCGGTAGCATGGCAGCGAGACACCGAAAGGGTGTTACGACTGAATGACAAGAGCACTGCTGCTTCGCCGCCCTACGAACACGAGGCTCGTCTAATTATATTCAAAGTCGTAGAGTGAAAAGAAGAGAAAGCAGTAGATGAGGGAGGAGGCCTAATGCTAGCCTATGGCAAACAGTCTGAAGTGCCCACACATCCAAGCACCCAGCCAGACAGTTTGGACATCCATTAGCCGTCATTTTTGCCGTGTCTTCACTCAAACAAGTGGAGCTTGCCACGTTGACCACATTCTGGAGGGCGGACCCCACCAACAACACCTGCACTCTGCGTAATCTCCTTCACAAAATTCTGCTAAGTCATACGTTGTCCACCTTTGCAGGAGGCGCGGAGAAAAACATTCGTATATGTAGACGCTTCGTGTAGCACAGGACCAAGCCATCGCAGTTGACCGCACTGAATGTTCCTCCTGACTGAGTTATGTGGCGCACAACTAAAATGCCCACTTTATAATTACCTCGTTCCCTTTTCACTGATGTCGTCCGACATCAGGCATCGGTGGGCAAGAAACTAAGGACGTTTCACATCATCGTTCCGAGAGGTGCTGCCCTGCAGCCAAACGGTAATGCAGAGCTTACTGTATCCACATGCATGCGCCTCCTGAGACCCCGTTATACGCCCTTTTTAACGCTACAAATGATGCAGTTTTGCAAACATGACTTGGGCATTGGATATTCGTGCACTGACTTCATCGGGCACTTTCGTCAGAGCTATTGCAACAACCAAGATATGCGAAATTCCCCACAACCTTCAGTGCTTCCCTTTGAGTTGCAAGGGCCACATTCGGATACATTTCTTTGAGTTTCTTAGGTGTATGGCGCATCTCGAAAGAGGGTATAGTGGTGGTTAAATAATTCGTCGCGGATTGCGCTTCGCTTTTGTCTTCAAAGGTGAACATTGTGTCATCGGCAGTCTCCAGATCGGTAAGGTTCTCACCAACCATGGTTTAAAAATTGGGTTTTGAAGGCCTTAGAGCGTTTGAATCATTATTTCATTAGGTTGATCAAGAGTGGAGGTTGATATCCCTATCTGACACCACTTTTTGTAGGGAAGTTCACCATACACTCTCATACGCTCAGAAGCATGTTTATATAGGAACCGAAGAACATCCAGATTGTTGGTCTTCTGTAAATATGGCTTTGCCCTAACTCCGGAGGGAGTGTGAACTATGGTCGAGACATGCCCTTCTCGGGCAAAATCCCGCTTGACGATCACGGATCAAGGATTCGAGTGCCGCCTTAAGACGATGAAAGGTCAGTAATGCCAGAAGCCCTGTTACAACAGGAATACAACCTGACAGCTATGTGATTACCACATTAACTGCGAGCATCTTATTTGAAATTGAGTACAATCATCGGCTTATACCGGGTTTCTGGGACGGTCTCCTTCACGATAGGCCCAAATAGTCCAACTAAACGCCGGCTGAAAAATTCACCGCCAAACTCAAACAGAACAATCAGAAGGCCGCTAGGACGCCGAGCCTTAGATGTACACCCAAAATTTCTCTGAAACCATAGCTCGGAGGGGGAAAACTTCAGCATAAAGTTTCAGCATTTGATGGCATTTATTCGGTCCCTTAAAACCTTCCCATGCGGACGCAATTTCGTATGAAACTTTAAACGTACTCAAGGTCCAACATGGGCGCGGAATTTATATTTTAATGGCTGCCAACGGCTTCGCGTGATGTATCTCTGATGATGGTTGGAAACTTGTGGAAGAGCCGGTTTCTCCGCGTGTTTTATTTTGCGTTCCATTTGGAACGACAAGGACAATAACTGCGCCCTCTATGTCGCCGCCAACTCAAAATTAAACAGCTTTTAACGACCTGTGTTTGAAAAGTCTCCTATCGCTGCGGCAGGTGTCCTGCAAAACCGAGCCAAGGAATTCGTCACAGCTAGTAAGTTTTTTATGATGATCAATACACGCCATATCAGACGCAAGGTTATACCGAACCACCGATAGTGGCGTTGGTAGAACCAGTGTGTTTATTGGCAGAACGGGCATACAGCACAATAAGTTGGCCAGTGCTTTCAAGTCCTGGCACAAATTAAACGGATTGATGCGGTCTTGTGGGTGCACGTAACACCCTCATCCGGTAAATATTAGGGATATGGCGAACTACGGGCGATCCACCAGAGTGGGCATGGTGGTCGCGGTACCATCATCGCAACGTTGTACTTGAATCCGTGGCCAGCCCCGTACATGAACATCTCGTGTGAGTCGTTTAGGGTTGTTTTTGTAATAAGGATTCGCCAAGGATTCGTCACAAATTAAGGCCGACATGGATTAAGGATATCCTTGGGTCTATTGAGAGCACACGCTAGTTCGTTTCTGTCATTCAGATGAAGCCATAAGATAGCCGTGTCTACATCCGGCACACAAAATAGAAAGTCTCAGAAGGACTTCTATAAGTCATTATGATTTGAGTTGGACTGCGGCTCGAAATAAGAAGCGGCCAAAAGTGGTCACAATTCTTGACAAACTAACGTCTTCTGGACGCCGGTTTTCAAATGTCTGATAAAAACCTTGTCGATATGGAGCATGAAGACGTCGTTCTCATCTTCAAACAGGAGGTAAAGGTGCAGATGCTTTTGAATAAACTGACTAAAGTCCTCCCGTCCGTTGGTGTGCACCCTGCACTCACAGTGTAAGGGAATAATAATGTTAATTCACAGCTGGTTGATAGAATGATCATACGATTATATTCAGAATGAAGCATGATTTTGTTCGTAGCTGTAGGCAATGGACCGAGTTGGTGAGAAGGCATAGTGAAGAGCAGGAAGGGCTTAGTTGCGGGTGTGCTATCAAACTGGGTATGGCGGTGCCGTGCCATCATCGCACTGCCGTACTTCGGTTTCTGTACAACCCCGTAACGGACGTCATGTTTGAGATGATTGGGCTGGGATGTGCAATTCTGTGAGCAGTGGGGTTTTTGAGTTGGCCATGGGAATCTGCAGAGTTAGGACGAAGCCAAAGTAAGGTCACAGGTGTCCTTCTGGTCCGTTTGGGGATCTCTGGGGATGTAAATCACTGACCGGGTGGGGTGGATAATAGCAAACTGGATTTCCAAACCGGGTATTGCCGGGTATTGAGTACACTTGACACCAAGTACCTATCTCTGGGGATGTAATTCACCGACCAGGTGGGGTGGATAACAGCAACCAGGGCGTCCGAACCGGGTATTGCCGAAGTTCGAAGCTTGGGAATACGAGGGACTGGGATGAGGTCAGAAAAAAACTGAACGTTTACCACAATCAGGGTGGTGACAAGTGACTAAATGAGATAGGATAGGAGTAGACTTGTACTTATTAGTCTAGCGATCAAGCACGGGTTGAGTTTGCTAATAAATGCTACTATCGTATAAGAGATCTAGAGCAAACCGGTATACGCACGTAGAGGTCGTGTGGTTAAGGAGATCAAACATATACTTACTGATGAGAGCAGGACCTTCGAGATGACGGACCAATTTGTCTGAAATTCATTACTTGTGTTTGACACTGAACACGCCACTCACAGTCCGGGGAGAGGCGTACGAATTTGTGCGGCGTTATGTGTACATTCGACGTTGTATTAGTTCTGATTGTAGTGTGACAAATGAGGTCGATGCGGGAATCTACAAAGCTTGGCTCACGTTTGCTCATTTGAAAGATCTATGGCGTAAAAGTGGCGTACACCATAATATCAAGAAACATGTGTATCACGTTTCAGTATGGGCTGTTTTGTTGTGTGACTGTGCGACTTGGCCTGTTCGAGCAGCGGTACAAAGACAATTTTAGGTGTTTGAAAACCGTTCTCTCAACCGTAGCCCGACGATACGAAGACATGATTTTGGAGGTGGAGATGGATTGCAATACTTCAGCATTATTTGGATGAGGCCAAAACCTACCTGACAGGCTTGAACTAGAGCCTCAGAATAGCCTGAACTAGGGGGCGGATTCCAACGTACGTGCTGATCGGTTTCTCAGAAAGTAGCCCCTAGCTGACGGCACTGCTATTGCGGCTGATTATAGGCTACGAGCCGACTTTATTAATTTACGTGGTATTGGTATCGGGAAGTACAAGTGGAATGAAGTTGGGGCTTAGCACTCTAAATGGGCAGATTGACACCAAATACCCGCCCACTCACTACGTGTTCGTTACCGCTGCATCCGTGGGTGCACTTTCGATGACACACGTGGCTCTTGGATCCTGGGGCTCAAGTCTATGCCACTTGGTCACACGACTGACAAATGCACGCCCCGCTATTGGATAGTTGATGTACACATGGCTCCCTCATTATCGCCAATGGGACTAATTGTGCAAGTAGTGAGTTTATCTTTATAAAAGCAAGTTTCCAGCTTCAGAATGGGCACCGACTTCGAATTGTGGATAAAGGCATTTACTAAGCACTTGGTGAGTTAGCCACTACAACTTTGTTTAATTAGGTGTTTAGGTGACATCGCGGAAGATGTTTACGAGTCATACTTGCTTATACATTTTTCCTTTCAGAAACCCTGTGGAGTAAAAGCGGATTCCTGAAATTGAGAACTGGATTCACAACACATTACGTTTGTACCGAAGAAATTAATGAATAGAAACGTGATTTGTTAAAGGTGTTTGTGTATTTTTTAGGCACGAGATTGGCGGACGGATGATATATATGGATATGGAGGTCCTCTGTTGGTCGTTGGATTAGACTAGTATGTATAGTTGAGGCATTAGTTAGTTATGAGCATGTGTACGGGCCCTTCAGTTACTATAAGTAGCCACGGTAGGTGACACCTAGTACAGTTTTGAGCGTGACGGGCCGCCGTTGGCCATCGGGTTAGGCTGATGAGCTCAGTTGAGGTCTCATATTCGGCATTGCACATAGACATAGGCCTGGCAATTGCGATAAGCAGTCAAGTAGGGCGATATCGACTACAGGCGTATGACGGACCCACTTTGGGCGTTAGATTAGGATGCCACGCATGCTTGTGGCCTCATTTTTATCGGCCCGCATAAATATTGGCTTGATGTCTACTAGAGGCAGCAAAAGCTAGCGGCAGCACACAGTTGCGCGTATGGTGGGCCGTCGTTGGTCGTTGGGTTAGGGAAGCGTAAGTGAGGTCGAATAATCAACGTCGCATATAGGCACTGGCCCAGCTGTTACAAAAGGAAGCCAACGTAGTCGATATTACGCTCAGTTATGAGTATGACGTCCGTCGTTCGCTGTTAGGTTAGGTTTGTGTGCGTAGTCGGGGCCTCGTATTCATCGGTTCGCATAAATACTGGCCTGGTGTTTATTTTAAGTAGCAGAGGTGAGTGGCAACGCGTACAGTTATGAGTATGGCGGACTAGGTTGCCGCGCATAACCAGTGCTTTATGAGCAACGCCGCACATGGATACGAACCTGGTTCGAATGCGACTTCTCCCTCTCGACTTTCTCTGTCTAGGCCTGGGCAATCTGGCAGTATCCTCGGCCTCGTGCTTCTCCCTGTTTGAATGGCAGCTAGGCACCAAAAGGATGCTACAGATGAACTTTTTTATAACTGGCCGTCGGATTAGGCTATCACGCATAGTGGAGGCCTTATTTTCACCGGCCCGAAGAGATACTGGCCTGGTGTTTACTATAGGTGGCAAAGCTAAGCGATGTCGCGTATAGTGATGAGTATGAGGGACAGTCGTTGGTCATTGGATTAGGTTACTGTGCATAGGTGAGGCCTCATAAGCAGCGTCGCACATAGACGCGGGCCTAGCAGTTACAATAAGCATTCGAGATGATTGAAAACGCCCACAGTTATGAGTATGAAAGAACGCCATTGGCCACTGAATTAGGTTGCCGTGTATAGATGAGGATTCATAATCAGCGTCGCACATATACACGGGTCTAGCAGTTACTATAAGTAGTCGAGGTGAGTGACAACGTCTATTGTTATCATCATGACCGCTTTATGACGTATTCCACCTATTGCGAGTTATATTCCTAATAGAAATGATACCAACATTTTGGTAATTTACCTAATCCTGACGCCGTATTGTCCACGGGCTAGTTATGCATAGCCGGGAAGGGCAATCATCCACAAAGTTGGCCCTCGCATCTCCATTGCACAATTCATGCTGTTTTTGACAATGTTATACTTAATGGAAGCTGAACCCCATGAGAAAAAGTGTTGTGGAGTTCGTTGAACAACTATATCTCATACGTTAAATCTGGGGCGTATAAAGCAAAGAGACGCTGATGACCGATTTTCCTGGGTGGAATTAGCATTGGATCTTCTGTAGATGTTATTTTACTCTTAACGAACGCCAAAATATGGTAAAGTGCGATTCCGTGTTTTCTCTCTCGCAAAGCGGTAACAAAATGCTAATCGGTGATGGTTCGTGACCCTGAAATTTTGCTCACTTAAACAAAATGCTGTGAGCAACAGGGCACCCACAAGTGTAAATGGATTAGACTAACTCCAGGTAAAAGTCACAACCCAACGAAAAGCCTATAGTTCCGGCGAAAATAATTTAGGTGTGCTTCTAGTGAGCGGCCGTCAGGACCAGGAGCAAGGTGATGCTTCACTAGGGATATACACTCGGAAACGTCTGGGACTAAATGAGACTGAATATTCACAGCCCGGTTTTCTTTTGAAGGCCGGGACTCCAGATTTGAGGTAGCAGGGGGCAACTAGACGTACTCTGCACAATGGCCCAACTGTTCTCTTTTGCTGGATATCATGGGGCGGTTTTGCTTCGCTGAAAAATGTCTCCCGAGAACCAGCCGAGCGAACATCCTGTGGATGTTTCCAGTATTTTGAGTATCTTCCATTCCTTCAGCCTTTTCGGTCTACCAGGCATTTCGGCCTGCACGGTCACTCAGTTTTACCTGGGGTCGGATGATGCGTCGGGTTGATTTATGATTCAGGCTACGAGGTATCTGTCGCTGGGCCTCAAGCGAAGCCACGGTACTATCGAAGATCCGATGGTTGGATGAGGTTGACTGGGCTACACCGTTAATACAAGTTTCGGCGCTGATTAGCGATTTGGTTATCTGTTCCCAGTGGCCGGTAATATCCGACATCTGACCATTGGACTGGAACCTTCCTCTGAATGACGAAAAGTGCGTCCATATGTCATTTGGAGGAGACTCAGCGAATTCCTCTGCCATGCATGAGTGAGCTTCGTCGAACTGTGATATAGAATTTCATCCGTTTCACGAATTACCCAGCAGTAGGCCCTTATCTCTAATACAGAACAGTGCGCTAAAGGGAGAATGTAATATTTCTCATGAGGATACAAAATGCTGATGAAGGCACCTTTAATGAGTTTAGAACTTGTGTTTTCAGTGAAGTTTTATAGCGAGCTTTAATTTCAAAGGGGGTATAAAATACCTGTACTTTCATTTCATTATCAATGAAATCACCAATATTGCAGCCGGTAGTTGAGACACCATTAGGGGTTTTGCGACGGAAATATTGTCTATCCGGGGGAGCGTCTCGTGATGCTTGACCTCTTTTCCCTGGAGCATGGTCGCCTCCGACCAGACCTAATTCTTACTTATGCCCTGTTTGAAGAAGGCTTGGCCAACAGGATTTCACCGTTGACCCAGCAAGCACACGGCGGGGACATGGTAAGAGGATTTTTAAGCTCAGAGAGCACACCTTCACTAGGCAAACATTCTTCTTATTTTGGGTAGTTGCTGCGTGGAATAACCTTCCTGAGACGGTTGTCCACGCTCCCTCTAGAACCCAGTTCAAAACACTATTAAACACTTATTTACGCGAGTCCTCGCGCTGGCAAGCATACTGCCCCGCGCTGAGAACCTAAAGAGCAGTGCTACACCCTTTTTTCACTTCTGCCTTTCAGGCGAACGACAGCTGCTGGACGGCAAGGACAAAACCGACCCGGGAAACTTGCGCGAAAGCCTCGATACTGTGTATCAATCCGTGAATCCGTGAATCGGACAGGCGCTGAAATGTCTGATTGGTTCGTTCGATTATGGGTGCACCAGCTTCCCAATGGCTAAGCTAGTTGTACGCATTTTTTGGCACTAAAAAGCAGAAAGGCACATGTGCATGGTCAGAGTCCACGTTAGTATTCCAGAATAAACAGTAGGAAGCGGTCTACCCTCGCCATGGATGGCAATGTGTTCTGTTTGGATTCGGGGCTGGTTCATTAGTAGGCAGCACGTTGTCAGTGGATTTCCGCTGTTCCGGAAATCGGTACTGCAAGGGAATAGTCTATGGTCAGCAAATGCTCTCCGTTGTCCGTGCGTCTCCTGTTTGATCCAAGACGACCTCTCACTTTGGTCTTATAAGCGCTACTATAGTAGCGCTTATTCTCCCTACCCGGACGTTCATTTCGCCTGCAACTACAACGCCATCTGAGGTTTACTTCGTGTAAAAGAGTACACGGTGCGTCATGGAAACTATCCTCGTCTAATTCAGAGCTATAGTCTTTCTAGGCGTAGGCAGGCAATAAAGAGGGAGCGATGGACCTCATTTCCTTGAGATTCTTCCACACACGTTGCCAAACGAACTACGCAGATGTGATTATCAGCGGGTATCCAGTCAACTAGAGGCACTTGCACTCGACGGCTCAATATAGTACTTACCTTGGCATATCCAGTTGTATCGGTCTTCGCATCACCAGGGGTGGAGCAGCTGGGACTCGGAAGATCACGGGGGGGGGGCAGTCAGTTCAACTATAGAACTTGCGTTTTGTCTCCTTGTTTCTGGCAGACACCATTACCATTGACAGTGGCACCAAAACAGGACACCGGTGCTTCACTGCCGTGGCGATGTGGCATGTGATATGCAATTCACGGTTGTACTTCGTTTCTTATACCGCCAAGGCGGTCACAGTTAGACATGGTTACGATTGGGGTCCTCAACCAAAATCTTTTGCTCAAAAGTCTAGCCGCAAGGCAACATTGGTTGGCGTAGGACCGTCAGAGCAACCTACATTTTTAGACAGTATGCCGCAACACGTCACAAACCCTTACCTGGAAGACCGGGAGAATGTTAGGCCTTTACGCGTTGACCAACCTGGTATGAGAGGTTCTGTGGTTGTCAAATGCACACTCCTCAGTATAGCTCAGTAGGTTATGGAGGACGCTACCGTCACACCGCGGTAAGGTCCAGTCTCTTCATGACGGGACAGACAACATATATCAATGCCGAGGGACTCCAGCGTACGTGAAAAAGTCGCCTGTACTTCTTGCTTCAGTGTGCTAATATTTTGGGTAGCTTTCGGGGTTTGATAACAGTCTCAGAAGCGTCTACGGTTGTCCCTGGATTCGGACGCACAGAAGTTGTATTTAAGTATTATGCATGGCCACTCCCAGTATTGGGACTTGCGGAGAGAGTTTTCAGGTCGGGATAGGGTTTTTTACAAGAGGGACTATGTGAAGATGTAAAAAGGTAGGCGTCAGCAGTAGCGTGTTTCCTCATACCCGCCCTGCCTCACGCAACAAGTAAGACGACTCTGTGGCGGCACCAGGTGACGGCCGGTGTGGCGTGAGAGTATTGTTATAAGGAATAATAATTACTGATCGCGACGGCATTGTGACCCCGAATAGTTGTGGGGGGTGGAGACGCTTTCTACCAGTTGCTCACTTTGCAACCTTTGATTGCGCCACTCTTGAGCTGACCATATTCGTTCGGCTTGATGGCGTTTGTAGCCGACAACCCTTCCATGAATGGTGAACTCTGCAGGTGCATACCAACTTTGGTCACACCTTGACCCAGACTTGGGTAGACCCTTTTTAAATATGTCAACAGATGCTTCTGTTACCCATTTTCAGATCGCTTTGCACTTAACGTATGACTCAACTGAGTCTATGGTTTGTGGCATTTCTCAAATGAATGTGCCGCACAGAAGTTACCTCATGTTTCAGTTGGTACGATATTCGGGAACTCGCGACCTATGTCCTTGAGGAAGCACTAGTATTAAGGTGGTAAAAAATTATTCGTACAATTTATTGTTCAAGTAGAACATATGGTTATAACTAGGGGATTACGCCCCAAGAAGGACGAAGCTAGTGGTGATCTGTCGAGTTTACAGCATCCTTGTGATTAGTATGTTCTTTCCCAACCTAAGGCTGACACACTGAATTGGTGGTCGGGATTGAGTACTGCGATGATCCTGCGGGCTCTACTGGCTTGAACTCAGTTCCTAAGGGTTCAACCATGCCAAGAAGGCCAACTGGGTCCAGTCCGACGAAGAACAGTGAGTCACCGTAGTGCGAGTAATCGTATTACGAGGCGGTCTGGAGGTAAAATCGCACTGTCCTCTGCGATAGTAGTGTGAAGACAGTACGGCGTTCCCCCAGGCGAACAGCATGTCCATGTTTATGGAAGCAGCGGTGCAACCTCCCCCCGAGGAAGGACAGGTTAGAAAATTGTCGGCCTAAAAACCACACACTCAGATCGCCCAATGGTTGACCGTGACCGCTAGCGCACTATTCAATACGGTCGGAATACTTTTAAACCTAAGAGTCCTAAGCTTCCCAAAAGGCACTTACTGTGCGCAGCCGCATCAGGAGTGAGACAGTAATGCCCCTACTTCCTGCGCCTTCGAGTTAGGCTAACACCTGCAGCCCAGCAGGTCAGACTATTGATTCATCGGCTCCGGGAAGGGTCCCCAAAGAAAACCCTACTCTCCGCTGCCTCGCGGGTCAGACTTTTGAGTCAGACGCTAGGGGCAGGGTCCCCGAACAAAACCTTACATCCTCCCTCTGCTTCGTGTGTCAGACTTTTGAGTCAGGCTCAAGGTGGGGTACCTCAACCAAAACTTCCCCGGCCTGGGCAACCTGTGCCCCCCGATGTCCCTCCGAAATCCCTTCCCACTACAAACTAATGTCGCTGGGTCATTTTACTGCCAGTTATCTGACCGAAGGGCCTTTTGCCTTCAACTGCTTATTAACAAGGAACAAAATAACATCTTTCTAAATCCACGAGATCCTTTCAATATAGGAGCTTTTAACGTCCGTACTCCATGTCAAGTTGACAAACAGGCAATACTCGCTGAAACCTTGCACCCCCTTAAAAGTGATGTATGCTGTGTCTCCGAAACACGCAAGCGTGATCATGCATCCCAGAACGCCAAGGACGAACCCAGATCTTTCACATTTCTCCCTCCGGGTGTCCGGTGATCCAGAAATGATTGCTCGTGGAATATATGGTGTGGAAGTTGAACTCAACCCCACAGCTGAGCGCTCTTTGCTGGATTGGATACAGTCGTCTTTGCGCCGTGCGGTTATCCAGCTTAATTGAGCTCAATGCCTCGGCACAAAATGCGGTGCCTGTTTGTAGTGTCGGCTTATGCTCTAACGGACTGCAGTTCTGAAACACAGAAGGATACTTTCTATCGAGATTTTTTCGGGTTCATTCATCAAGCAAGCATTTAATTCCGATCACGCCGTGGTGCGTGCACGTCTGACAGCTCGCTTTCCCTCACAATTCAGCAAGAAGCATGCCAATTCGCCATCTTCGAAAAACTGCCATAGCTCAACACTACCGATCTAAGCTAGCTCAACAAGTCTCTACAGTAAGCCAACACTGTACTGTTAGCGAAAGCGTGGACGAAGCATGACAAAATGTGAAAGGAGCTATGCTAGCTGCGTTCCGATTGGACCACAAGGCCACTGGATGTCTTCGAGATCGTTAGTCCTGAATAATGCCAGTAAATCCGTATCTGGTCTTATCTTTCGACGGTTGATTAAACACGGAGAGGCAGGTCCGCGAAAACCAAACTGGGTTCTGTCCTGCAAGAGGATGCATCGGTCACATCTTCACCCTCCGACAGATTCTGAAACAGCAACACTGCTTCCAGCAACTAATAATGGTTGTGTTCCTTGATTTGAAAACTGTCTTTGACTCTGTGGACCGTCAGGGACTATGACAGTGTCTATGGAGCAAAGGTGTCTCGCATAAATTCTTGACCCTCCTTAAAACGCTGTACGCCAACTTCCTCGGCCGTATGAAGATCTACTGGAAGCTCTCGCCTGAGTTCACCACATCAAATGGTGTCAGACAAGACTGTCCTCTTTCACGTTTCCCCTTGAGCGAGATGGCTCAAGTGGATAGAGCGCGAATTTGCTGACTGAAAGGTCCGTGGTTCGAACCCGACCTCTGCCTCTCGACTTTCCCTGTCTACGCTTGGGCAACCTGGCAGTATCCCAGCCCTCGTGCTTCCCTCGTGTGGCATGGCAGCTAGGCACCGAAAGGGTGTTGCAGCTGAACAGCTTCCCCTTTAACTTCGTCATTGATACGATTATGGAGGACTCACTATCAGCCTCTAATACCTGTGGAATTTAAGTTCTCCCGTGGCATCTGCTCACAGATGTCGAGTACTCAGACGACATAGCTCTTCTTGGATCTGATACCGTAGTAGTGCAAACAATGTTAAATGAATTAAATAATTCTGCCTCAAGGTTCGGCATGCGAGTCATACTTTCAAAGTGTAAAGTGCTACTGCTAGACAGGGTAGGGTCGAACTCTAGCCTCATGCTTGAGGATGAGATAGTTGACAAGTTTTTCTACCTGGGCAGCTGTATCACTCCCGGTAGTCTCGCGAAAGATGATATTTGCATCCGGGCTGTGAACCTGTATCACCTGTGGCGTAGGCGTGAAATCACTTTATCTCTCAAGGGTTGAGTTTACAATGCTGCTGTGAGATCCATATTGCTATACGGGTCAGAAACCTGGCCGTTGCACGCCGAGGACGTCAAGCCTTTCAGTGTTTGACCACTGATTTCTTCGGTGCATTGCCCGAGTTTTGGTGGGAACACCGGATCAGCAATGCTGAAATACGTTGAATGGTATTCGGAAGAAATAACGCATCCACGATAGATGAACTGATCAAACTCCACAAGTTGCGCTGGCTTGGCCACGTGTTCCGTATGCCAGTCAACCGACTTCCTCGAAGGGTTCTTTTTGCAGAATCACGCGAAGGGTGGAAACGGACCAGGCGAGGTCAAACGATGACCTGGCAGCGAAGTATGAAAGCCATTACCAGAGAACTCAGCTGTGCTGGTCATTGCCGTTCTGCTGGATGGGGACCCCGAGATGGGCCACATCAATGGTTGGAGACATTCTCAGACACGGCCCAGTCGCGCCCTTAATGGCGCTCATGCGTCCAGGCTGTTGTCTTCAATACATAGCTTCCTTCCTAGTCCCCCACTTAACAGTCCACTGATACCCCTGTATTCACGCACCAATTTATCAGCTCCCGCCTCTAATGCGCAGCTGCCTACACCACCTCTCTAACTCATCGGTGGACGAAACTGTGACAGCTACAACCGCTGTACGATAAGTACGTGGTTCTTACAACTGTTGTCTCAGAACCATAGCCCTAATGGGTTGATGTCAGCGAATCCGTAAGGAGACGGTTAGGAAGCGAGTGTTAGGTTGCTCAATGGGGACTTCCTTCGAAGAATGTATCCAGCAACAGAAGCTGCATTGGTTAGGCCATGTACTGTGCATACCTAATCACCATTTGCTGAAGAGTGCTGTTTTTCCTGTCCAGTTCAGAGCGGCGCAAACAGCGACGTGGGCAACCTTTGACCTGGCAGAGGGGTATGAAAGAGCGTACGAAAAGTCCAGGCACTGGTGGTGCTACTCGCCTTCCAGGATCGGGCCCGTGCGCCTCAGTGGGCCTGGTTGGAGACGCCGCAAAATATGGCTACTAACCGATGTCATTGACGTTCTGGTTGTCAGTATCCAGATTGCCTGAGTGAATGTTTGGAGGTGTCGCCATGTCGAAAAGATTGTGGTAGTTTAGCAACTTCCACTTTTCTTCTTCCTAATAAGGCTTTCAAATAAATCATGGTTGTACGGTTGCGGAGCATCGGTTTTGAGTATTGATATTATCCTGTCGATGACGGTGATGATGAGGCGCCGTTATGAGCAGTATCTTTTGTTCGAGCTTTATAAACAAACGCGGGAAGACTCTAGAACGCAACATCTTGGGCATGCGAATAGATGGTATTTCAACAGGACAATACTATTAGCGTTTCGATACTGTTGACTCCGGATCCTGACGTCATTTACATTCATAAATTTAGGTGCAACCTTTTTCTCGATTGTCGTGCCAGCTGGGCACATACTATTGCCAAGCCCGCGGATCTAGTGGCTCTCTAGATGAGTGTCAAATTAGAGAATCCGTTGTGTTACTCGAGCATGAAGTTACAATGTCGCCGCCCTCAGATTGTATCAAGCGGAACCCATAGTGCGCACATCGAAGTCCTAAGTCGGTTGTCGGTCGATCCGTTTTATATTTTTATGTGTATTTCGAAAGCATGTACGCTATGTCCAGTCGGCCGACATTGAAGCCCCTTAATGGGCCTGGAATCCATGCTTTTTGAAAAAATACCACTAGCTCCATTTGCTCCGTCGGTCCTACCTGCACATGTTTTGCTCTTGGTTTAATCTTCATATGGGATTTTTGTTCCGTCTTAAGGTCCACACACACATGCTTTTGAGATATTCTAAACAACACTAGCTTTTTGTGTCCTTTGCTTTTCTTCAGGTATGTCAACCACGGTGGTTTAGCACCGCATGGGTGCTTTTCAGTCCTTGCTTGAGCCCCCTAACTGCCAGTATTCTCACACTTCCAAGCCAACTCAGTGTCATTCTTGTGGGACGCTGTACAATCCTAACGAGTCGGGACCAGTTGACTCTCGATCGCTCCGGTTGTATACCCATCACCCTGCTATACTCTGTGGTATCCGCCTTGGGCGGTCTGATCAGCTGCAAAACGACCGCGATCTAGACCATAGGTTGCAGAATGCAGCTACGCCACCAGGCTTTTCTAACCCATTCTGTGGTGCGCGTGCAAACAATACACTACCCTCAACTGGTCTTCCAAAACGAACGATCGCTGGGTCAAAACCGTACCAGGCTACCGATACTTTGTTCAGGCATACAGCATTCACCAAGAAAGAACGATGTGCCTTAAAACGTGGATTCTTTTCTACGGTGGATGTATGCATACCTGATGCCGCCGATTCGTCCCAACTCGAGGGTTGTCATATACACGGATGTTTGTTTGTGGAGCATGGCAATCTTGTTTTCCAGGCCACAGACAACTCAACTGGGCTACCGTACCTTCTCACATTAAATCTGCATCCATCAAGTAAGCCACCCCTTGCCCTGATTTATTGGATAACTTTTGCTCAGTGTTTTGCCATGATACTGTTTGTTCTGCCTTTGGCAGTTTCACATGTCTTCAACATCGTTGACATCAGCACTCATATTCCACAGCCATACGAGTATGTCGATTCACTTTATTGTTTGTAAAGGAGCCTAAAACAGGAAGGGGTAAACTTAGTGCTACTCTAGCACAAACCTTTGGACTGCTTACAATTCGAATATTGGGCAGACAATTTGGTTAGAAACGGACTTCAAAAACGCTATTAACTCGGTTTTTTCCGTTCCTCACAACGTCTCTAGCCATGCTCAGAGAGGGTTACATGAGCTCCATCCTAGAGAATGGACGTATCCGCACCTGAGTCGTACCATCCACATTTTCTGGAGTTATTTGGGATCTCAGCTTCCCGCATGTTCAAACTACTTGACATTAGTTAGTCAGAGTGCTCATCAAGCAACAGTAGTTCGATGGTGAAATGCCCACGCCACTCCAAGAAATGTGAGATATGATCCTAGCATCAATAAAGTGTATAATAGATGGTTCCACTTGTTCAGAATGTGTCTGCCTAACTGTATTCGATATATTCCATTCGAAAAAGAAATTCTTATAAACTCGTCTGCAACCATGTCGAAAAGATTGTGGTAGTTTAGCAACTTCCACTTTTCTTCTTCCTAATAAGGCTTTCAAATAAATCATGGTTGTACGGTTGCGGAGCATCGGTTTTGAGTATTGATATTATCCTGTCGATGACGGTGATGATGAGGCGCCGTTATGAGCAGTATCTTTTGTTCGAGCTTTATAAACAAACGCGGGAAGACTCTAGAACGCAACATCTTGGGCATGCGAATAGATGGTATTTCAACAGGACAATACTATTAGCGTTTCGATACTGTTGACTCCGGATCCTGACGTCATTTACATTCATAAATTTAGGTGCAACCTTTTTCTCGATTGTCGTGCCAGCTGGGCACATACTATTGCCAAGCCCGCGGATCTAGTGGCTCTCTAGATGAGTGTCAAATTAGAGAATCCGTTGTGTTACTCGAGCATGAAGTTACAATGTCGCCGCCCTCAGATTGTATCAAGCGGAACCCATAGTGCGCACATCGAAGTCCTAAGTCGGTTGTCGGTCGATCCGTTTTATATTTTTATGTGTATTTCGAAAGCATGTACGCTATGTCCAGTCGGCCGACATTGAAGCCCCTTAATGGGCCTGGAATCCATGCTTTTTGAAAAAATACCACTAGCTCCATTTGCTCCGTCGGTCCTACCTGCACATGTTTTGCTCTTGGTTTAATCTTCATATGGGATTTTTGTTCCGTCTTAAGGTCCACACACACATGCTTTTGAGATATTCTAAACAACACTAGCTTTTTGTGTCCTTTGCTTTTCTTCAGGTATGTCAACCACGGTGGTTTAGCACCGCATGGGTGCTTTTCAGTCCTTGCTTGAGCCCCCTAACTGCCAGTATTCTCACACTTCCAAGCCAACTCAGTGTCATTCTTGTGGGACGCTGTACAATCCTAACGAGTCGGGACCAGTTGACTCTCGATCGCTCCGGTTGTATACCCATCACCCTGCTATACTCTGTGGTATCCGCCTTGGGCGGTCTGATCAGCTGCAAAACGACCGCGATCTAGACCATAGGTTGCAGAATGCAGCTACGCCACCAGGCTTTTCTAACCCATTCTGTGGTGCGCGTGCAAACAATACACTACCCTCAACTGGTCTTCCAAAACGAACGATCGCTGGGTCAAAACCGTACCAGGCTACCGATACTTTGTTCAGGCATACAGCATTCACCAAGAAAGAACGATGTGCCTTAAAACGTGGATTCTTTTCTACGGTGGATGTATGCATACCTGATGCCGCCGATTCGTCCCAACTCGAGGGTTGTCATATACACGGATGTTTGTTTGTGGAGCATGGCAATCTTGTTTTCCAGGCCACAGACAACTCAACTGGGCTACCGTACCTTCTCACATTAAATCTGCATCCATCAAGTAAGCCACCCCTTGCCCTGATTTATTGGATAACTTTTGCTCAGTGTTTTGCCATGATACTGTTTGTTCTGCCTTTGGCAGTTTCACATGTCTTCAACATCGTTGACATCAGCACTCATATTCCACAGCCATACGAGTATGTCGATTCACTTTATTGTTTGTAAAGGAGCCTAAAACAGGAAGGGGTAAACTTAGTGCTACTCTAGCACAAACCTTTGGACTGCTTACAATTCGAATATTGGGCAGACAATTTGGTTAGAAACGGACTTCAAAAACGCTATTAACTCGGTTTTTTCCGTTCCTCACAACGTCTCTAGCCATGCTCAGAGAGGGTTACATGAGCTCCATCCTAGAGAATGGACGTATCCGCACCTGAGTCGTACCATCCACATTTTCTGGAGTTATTTGGGATCTCAGCTTCCCGCATGTTCAAACTACTTGACATTAGTTAGTCAGAGTGCTCATCAAGCAACAGTAGTTCGATGGTGAAATGCCCACGCCACTCCAAGAAATGTGAGATATGATCCTAGCATCAATAAAGTGTATAATAGATGGTTCCACTTGTTCAGAATGTGTCTGCCTAACTGTATTCGATATATTCCATTCGAAAAAGAAATTCTTATAAACTCGTCTGCAATGAAGCCCTGTAGACACTACCGGATTCTCTAGTGATAGAAATCATTTCGGATTGAATGAGTATCCGAGTTGATTAATTTGGGATTCACCTTATTTGATTGCTCCTGTTACGTGTATCACCCGATTTTTTAATCACGTTACAGATCATGCTGGAAATGAACACGAGCAGACACCATCCTATATAGATTGATAGGTCTTGTTACCTGGCGTGTTATTTTCCTTCATTTTTTAGCGTCAAGCCAATCCGATTTCCGACTAATTCTTCTGGTATTCACCTATTTAAGAACTACGCAAGAAGACAGATAGTCTGCATTCCTCATTGCGTTTGTTTTTGCCTGCCATTGTTCTACCACCCAACTATAGGAACAAAAAATATGGACGCCGGGCAGCTTGATTAAGATCATCAGTTAGGATGTTGTCAGCCACTATACTATCCAAAGTCATCTGGTGTGGTTGTTCAGTCATGCTTACGGGGTTCTTTTTTGCAAGCCCGACGTTCCTGTAGCTTGGCGGATACATGTTATCGAAATCTACGCTGATTAAGCATCATCTTTCACGGATCAAAGATCTCGTGCGGAACATCAAAATCCGAATAGCAGACAAACAGTTTGAGAATCACAATTGCTCTTCTGTCGGCACTTCCTAAAAGGAGCACATCCACTGCGAGAGCTGTTTTGGTTCGTCGTTCTTTCCTTGAGCTAAAACGATTAGGACAAGGAGTCCATGTGGTGGTTGAAGGTTGTGTCTACATCAAGTCCTTTCTATCTTTGTTTGTTTGGGTCCTCTTTTTCCAGTTTCTAACCCATGGTACTGAATCACAGCACTTCAATTGATTCCGATGGATTAGACAAGCGTTTAATGACCGTGCGTGTTTTTTGTAGATTTTATTCCATCTGGCGACCGAATAGCGACAGATCGTCAGAGTGACCTAACGGACCATGGTGTGCATAACTGTTCGCGGTACAAGCATAAAAATGGCCGTTCTCAATCGCGGCTCCATTTGCATCCATCGTCGATTTACCATCGGGCAAAGCGCCGGCTGGTGGCCTACCTACGTGACAATTATAGAGTCGTGTCCAAAACACAGCTACACTGTGAATGTCAACAAAGATTATTCCCTAAAAGTGCCTATGTCTACACAGACCCAAACAAAAGGTACGTTGCATTTAGTCCCACAAGTATGTATTTATTGTAATCGCATACCGACTCAAAATTCGCCAATGGATACGACTTTTACATGCTCCTTCCTCCGTGACGATCAGAGATAGGTCAGTGGTTACGGCGCGAATTTACTGACCAGAAGGCCCGTGGTTCGAACCCGACCGCCACCTCTTGACTTCCTAGGCTTGGGCAACCTGGCAGTATCCCAACCCTCGTGCTTCCCTCGGGTGATATGTTAGTTAGGCACCTAAAGGGTGCTACAGCTACAGGTGAACGATGATCGTTCCTTGGGAGGACTAAAGATTGCCTTTGTTTGGGAGCAGTTATTCTACGGGAGTGCTATGTTCCCGCGAACTGAGGATTTGCTTCGCTTTTTTATGTAATCTTCGGAAAGGGCGTATTCACATATTGTAGTCAGTTTGACGGCAACTGGTCGCAATGCAGTTAAAATCTATTTAGCCCATGCTTCTTCAAGCGCGTCTACTTTGTGCAGGAGTGAGAGAGTTATGCCTTATTTCCTGTGCTTCTTTGTTGGACCAGTCCCTGCAACTGAGCAGGTGGAACCATCGATTCTTTATCTGCGGGTCTGCCAAGGAATCCCTGCTACCCGCTTTCTTGAGGATCAGAAATTTGAGTGAAAGCTAAAGGTTTGACGCTTCAAACCTCGTATTCCTCCTGGACAGCCGAGATATATCTTTCAACCTTGAAGCTCTTCGTCCACTACCCATCAAATGGTGTACTGTTGGCGAGATGGCTCAGTGGTTAGAGCGCGAATTTACTGACCGGAAGGCCCGCGGTTAAAACCCGACTTTGCTTCTCGACTTCCCTTGTTTAGGCTCGGGCAACCTGGCAGTATCCCAGCTCTCGTGCTTCCTTCTGGTGGTATGGCAATTAGGTGCTACAGTTGAACAATTTTTACTGTTTTTTCAGTTCCCTAACGATTGTTCTGAGTCTAAACTGTCACCCTTTCTAAACTCAAAAGATATGATCCAACTTGCGGCTTTTTGGCTCTGTCAAGTTGGACAACAGACATCTTTCGTTTAAATATTCGCTCTCCCTTTCAGTGTTTTTTCCTCGGAAACACACAGGACTCTACTTCGTTCAAGCACCTCAAGGAGTTTAGGTTGAATTCACATGTTTCATTTTTCGTATATCTGGTGATCCCCACTGGCTCGTAGTACATATGTTGTAGGAGTTGTAATCAGCTGCAGGGCTGAAAGCGCTTTATTGGACCGGATTCTGGTAAACAGTCGTCTTTGAGCTTTACTGTTGGCTGGCTCACTCGAGATTAACGCATGTAGTTGTGGTAAACGGTGCCTATTTGTAGCGTCAGCATACGCCAACGGACTGATGCATGTATTTCACCCAGTTAACTCATGTGGTCGTGAGTACAGATAAAGATCCTCAATTGTAGATTGTTGTCTTTTCTAAGGTGCGCATCTTGACTTCCCTTGTGTCATTGTGCGAGCTCGCTTGTCAGTTCGCTTTCTCCCAGAATTACGCATGCTGAAGCAAAGTAATTCCGTTGGCCAACTTCAGCGAGTTCCACAACAACGTTGAGTTGATCTGGCTGGAAACGCATAGTCGTTGCTGACGGAGACTAGTTGGAGGATGAATGGAAGTGAGCAAGGAAAGCTATGATCGCAACTTTTAGGATCATCCGACCCATCCGACTTGACCAAGTGAACACTGGATATCAAGATTAGTAGTCCTTATTGCTGCTATACTGGTAACTGGTAACCAAAATGGAGCACGCAGATCCCTCAAATTCCGGGTAATCAAGAGCCTGAAGAATGATATTGAGGTTTAGTGGATTGCGAAGGCCAAGAAGATGAGGAAGATATTTTCTGCAAGCGGAAGCTCATCTGATCAACTGGCCGAAAAAAGACTGGTGTCAGCAGAGGGGTTTGCGGGAGAGATGGAGAGACAGCACACTCCCAGAATCATCTTTAGCATTGGATTGAACACCTCAAAAGCATTCCTGTTAACCTCCTTCAACACAACCTCTGGAAGGGCCCAATGAACCTGAATGGAACGTTGACATCACTCCGCCATCGCTAAAAAATCAAGCGCGAGGTTTCGTTCTTCCAATAAGACGTCCGAGCCGGCCTGCACACTGCACTTTTTGAAGAAACTCTGACGAGTAGTCTGACAAACCTATTGTCGAAGGTTTGTAACGAAGGCAGAATCCCAGTGGAATAGAGCCCCTGTCTATGTTCTCAATCCCTAGAAAAGGTGTGAGAACCACTGTGGCGTCAGTATGGTGGCCCTGGCATCAAAAGTGTTGTCCGATATTTTGCGCAGTTTGGTCGATTATCTGGCAGCACATAGTCGTGAGAATCATACTTCAACACTGTCTTCTGCGACAGATGTGTGGATCCAGCAAGTTGTTTCTTCCAGTCGGCCAGTCTTTCCATTTCTTTAAAGTAATGAGCTAACGTATTACTGGTTTAAATACTACTCGTTGGTCGTATACAGTTGTACAGGCCAAAGCAGATATAACTCGGCTCCTTTAGACAGTACAATGTGAAGACAAATGATAAATTACGGAAACTGCGCTCCCTTCCTTCGAAGATTCACGGGTTTAGAAAGTCCGGCCTCAAAAGCCGTCCATCCTGGCTGCCAAACGGTCCCTTCTGTCAGTTGGCAAATACTTTTTTTTACATCAAGTCTAGTGCTGCTAAAACAGTATCGGCTGGGATGAGCAACACTAGATGTCCCTCCTCTGCCAAGCGGGTCGGAGTCGTATGTTATTGATTTCAAGTGGAAAAATGCCCCGGAAACTCACAACACCCGTGGCTCCGCTCGGGTCTTTCAAGCCAGGCTTTTTCCGTGACATAAACGGCCACGAGTTATCGAAGGTCATTATTAGTTGGACAACAATGACCAACTCAGTTTTCTCTATTCCTCTCCCCGGGTTATTTTCTGATGCATAAACAACCTGCACACATTGGTGCTTCTAATGTTCGGATGCTCAAACAGATCGGTCATCGGACTGCTTTGTTAAGCTTTTACTCAAGTTTAGAGTCTGACTTGCTTCAGAAAATCATATATATAATTCCAGTACTGATATTCTTTTGAGTGCACTTGTAAATGCTACTTCGGAACAGCTTCATCCAACTGAGAGCACCTGGTGATGACAGTGCTGAGGGACGTGGATAAGCTGAAATTGGATTTTATTCTATAGAGATCTCCTTGTATCAGCTTATGCCCCAAGGGGAGTACTTTGGGATCTGTTGAAAATGGTTTTCAATGATGCGTTATCAGATATCCAATGAGGAACAAATGCGGATATTGTGATTCTGGCTAGAAACACGAGCGCCCAGCTTGATCGAGGAGAGATGGGATGTCGTGTTCAGCGTATGTGCATCGCGCATGATGGTCTATACTTATCGAGCGTGAAGTTTCAAACTAGACCGCTTTATTTCACCTGAGGCCATCCTGTAAACAAATAGATGACGGCGCAATCAGCCACCGGTGACGACACAGCATATATGAATGTCCGTTTTGGAGCAGCCATCTAGATTCAGATCACGTTCGCTCCTAATTACCCTTTTTCAAGAGAAAATCTCTTCACGACTGCCGCAAACTGACTCCGCATCCGATCAGTAGGTCACTGATGAAGACATACCTGGCAGCAACAGTCAGAAGTTGACGAAAGTTCGAAAAAAATTTCAAAGTCAATGCCGACTGCTTGCAAAATAGCAAGCGAAGTGAAACTCCCAGTCTCCACAAGGATAGACCCTTTTGAAATCAGTATTTTCAGTAGAGGGACAGTGATCCACCTCGTCCGACTCACTTAACGATGAAGGACAAAATGGGATGAATCGTGAACAGAAAGCTAATCCACAGATGGAACTTGATATATTCTGCAATTCATGCTTGCGAGACATCGGGTATTCTTTCGCCACTGCAATCATCACACTACTTATTTAGCGTTGAAGGTATGGATATCAGAACTGAGCCGTATCAGAAGCACTGTTCGCTTTTAGCTATTTGTTAACCCTTCGCGCGCCTGTGTATAGTTCTGCGTTCAAACGTAACGAATTTAAAGTCGCATTTGTTCAGTTTGTGCTTCTACCCAACGAGGTTTAGTTGGGTTGCGTTGTCAACAAGGCAGCTCATTTCTACTTGAAACTCGCTACCAATCGGTAAGTGGTCGCTGTAATATGGCCTTAAGCGGATGATGTTCAGATAACAGTCTGTCACAGTCCCAGTGTTGGTATCATTTCCATCTACCCATTCAAGCCATTAAGTTTTGATATTTCCAGACCGTTTTGGTCATGTCTGGTGAGTTTGAGCGACACAAACTGCCTATAATTTGTACTTTAACACAAACCTGTTTTGTCATTGAGCGCGCGGTCATGCTGGGTGATCTGTACAAAAGAGATTCAATGACGAAAATCAGGGAGTAAAAGAATCCCTTCTATCAATTAACAATTTCTCTTCAATGAGGAAACACCAAATAACCAGTGCACCAGTTACCCAGAGCTGTTCACACTTCCGGATGATACATTCCTCATCGGTTACTGTGATCAACATAACGTTGGTCGGCAGTTCGAAGTGGCTGTACGTGACAGAACTGCTGTCTGCAATAACTTAAAGACTAGGGTTGTTTCAAAGGTTCATTGGCATACTGGCTTTGTCTCCAATTTAACTGTGGGATTTTGATAAATGGGGAGAATCACCACTACTGCAGCTCTTGAATCCTATGAATCGCACACATGTGCACACCAGAGGTCTATAGTCGGTTGCTTACACCTCAAAAAAATGCATGTTTATTTGCATTCTGTTATTCCTTTTTCGACCGCTTCTGGTGGCTTATATTGTCCCATGTGCATGTTTTTTGGTTAACTAATAGGGTTCTCCTCAGCAGAGCTCAGATATTGTCGCTGATAGGAACACAATGGTTGAACAGCACCGTTGTGCTGTCATACAGCCATGTCAATATTTTGCAATTTCCCTGTAGTTAAAGTAAAAAAGTGGGAAGTGAAGGCGGCCCAGTGCCAGCCTACTACAAACCCTAAGTGCTTATACTTCCAGCTATTCCTTCAGACCATCTAGATATCAAATCATGGACCTCAGTGATATGTCCAAGGGGTTACGTCGTGCAACGAGGGTTTCGTTGACCCCATCCGAAAAGCAGAGGCCTATCGAAAACACCCGTGTGTTCTGTGGTCTCTACGCCATTTGTGGAAAACAGCCACGAGGTGATATGGACGGTGAGCGGTAAAGGTATTTGCCCTCAGTTCTCGGGATTCTGGTCGCAAAGCAAAGTTTGTCTAGTTACTTGCAGGTACTGTATGTAATAAAGGAACAATCCATCGGGTTTTGTGAGTTTTGAAATAATTGATAAAAAATCGTTGAGCTGTAACACCCTTTCGGTGCCTAGCTGCCATGCCACCCGAAGGAAGCACGAGGGCTGGGATACTTTCAGGTTGTCCAAGCCTAGGCAGGTGAAGTCGAGAGGCAGGGGTCGACTTCGAACCACGGACCTTCCGGTCAGTAAATTCATGCTCTACCCACTTGCGCCATCTCGCCCGAAATAATTAATAGCTCAGTCCGACGTTGGGCTCAGACTTATGTCATGGATTTCCTTGCTACAGCTGAGTCACCTGTAGACACAACAGTGATAATAGTATTCAGTTCATTAACCCGCTGGAAAGGAAAATTGGTCTTGGAATAGACGTACACCCCAAACTCAACTTTGGGTCGGAAGTAGTGGGAGATTGAGGTCGCCGTATGAAGGAGCGCAAATTAGAAGAAAAGGGGATCGGTCAACTAAGCATTTCTTAGCACGACAAAGTTTATCGTATGAGTACAACAGAATGATTCCCGCTCCCCTGACGACTCCGCCTCCAATACGGACTGTCCTTATCTTCACCCTATGACCATTTCTCAGATACGACCGAATTCATAGGTGTATGACGGACATTGCTTCATCTGTGCGTTTCAAATCAGCCATATGGCGGGCCATGGTTTGCACGTTTTCCAAATCACACCTTAGATGCTCATAACGTCGGAATGCCCATTCTTTACTGGTTTCACATTCAATAGTGGTTCTACTGTTTAGTTAATAAAACCACTTTTCAATACTCCTATTTCAGACACTGTGAACATCAACCAAACCTCATCCATGGCCATAGTACAGGTTCGGACTCTGTTTCGGTCGATTTTCAGCACGACTCATTACATTTTCCTCCACCCCCTCTTCGTCTGTGTTGGCCACTATTCACGCTGAGACGGTTCGGATTCTATGGAAATAGTTTATTCAAGCTTGAGGCAGGTCGACGTGCTCCTCGTGGTGAAGGACATTATTTATTTATCATCAAAGGACTAACGGAATTCAGACGGTATTTTGAGGTACGTATTTCGCATGTATGCCGAATTCTGATGGCTCAGAAACCTGCTTGCGAAAAATATGTACATCTTAAAATGATTTGTCGGATCGTTTACGGACAAACTTATTATTCACGTTTAGACAATGTGCTAGGAATTCTTCGTGCTCAGTACGTACAAAACACTGCATACGCATAATGTCTGCGAATTTAAACCCACCTATGTCAATAAGTCCAACGCGAGCTTGAACTGCACAGAACCCATATATTTTCACTTAGTTTTAACTGGGATTTGTCACAAGGCTCTATTCACAATCCATTTGCTCCGAATATCGGTTTTCAAGCGCCGGTTACGGGACACTCATACTGGACATGTTGCATTACAAATTTTCCATCTGCAGGCCCGCTGGTCGATCGATTCAGTAGTGTGATCCGTATATCCTCTGCGTGTATGTGTATTTACCCGCCTACAACGGTATGCGTCAGCACACAAACACATTCAACCGCTTGCTGCACAAAGCACAGCTCCTGTTGATGGGCGAAACTGACACACTGGGTCAACTAGGCCAGGTAAACCAAAATTACGCTTACCACTGTGCGTCTGCATACCTCGATTACAAGCAGATATTTATGGGAGAGACAGAGACAAAAATCAGGCGTGCACCGTGGTTGCTTGCTTATTTTTAACACATGTCACGTACTTTCACTTCAGATAACTAGCATTTGTGGTGGTGAAGGTGCCGTTAAAAAGTTTTTTGAGCCTCATCACACGTGGCTCAGTAGACGGGTTTTCGATTTCAGCTAGTTCTGAATGGATCCGATTCCTTGACCTGTTTCGTCGTGTAAGTAGGTTTGCGGCTACTCTAGCTGATAGTCCTTCTGCTTCAGTTCATTTCTCAGTATTCACCATTTTAAGTGCATGAATCTTACTCACCGGTGATTTTGTGGGTTACCCACATTGGTTACTTGATATTTCGATACCAAGCATACGTCACGCAAGAACTTCAGGTGAAAACCCTCGTGGTATCAGCCTGGTACCCGTCGCATATAAGCTGGCATTATTTTGCGCAGTTTATCGATTATCGGAGAGACAGATTCGTGAAAATCAACATGCGTCTTGCCCTGGCCGAGGATGAATTGACCATATATTTACCTTGAGACAAATTCCTGATCAGCACCACTCTTTCAGACGTCCCACGTTAGTCGTTTCTCTTGATCTGAAAGCTGCTTTTGATTCTTTTGATCGTCAGAATCTTTGGCGGTGTCTGGCGATCACAGGTCTCACTTCCAAATTTATGTGCCTCATAAGGGCATTTTGGGCGAACTCCTGTGGAGGCGTACCAGTATACAAGAAGCTTTCGCCTGAGTTCACCACGTCTAGTGTTGTAAGATAAGGCTGTCCTCTCACCTTTCCTCTTCAACTTAGTCATCGGTGTGCAGCTCGAAATTTCTCTGCCTACCTTTGAAACCTCGGGAGTCGAAATGCTCCCGGGGTGTTCGCTCACAGACATTGAGTATGCAGGCGATATTGCTCTCCTTGGTCCAGACCCTTCCCAAATGCAGGTGATTTTAAATAACCGAAATAACTCTACCGCACGGTTTGGCATGCACTTCATCAGTGCAAAGTGCTGCTACAAGACTGGGTTGGATCAAACCCACACTTCATGCTTGCAGACGAGCCAGTTGATGTGGTAGATAAATTTGTTTACCTGGGCAGCTGTATAGGTTCCGGTGCACTGGTTGGAGATGAGATTATTTCTCTAATCGGGCAGGTTTTGCCAGCCTCCAACACCTATGGCGTCGACGTGATGTGAGTTTGTCTGTCAAAGGCAGAGTTTACACTGCGGTTGTGCGATCCATACTGCTTTATGAATCAGAAGGGTGGCCTTTACTTGCATAGGACATACGAAAGGTGTCAGTGTTTGACGATCAGTGCCTTCGAAGCATTGGTTATGTCTGGTGGGAACATCGGATTAGTGATGCTGAATTACACCAGATGGTTTTAGGAAGAAAGAACTCTCCCGCGATAGACGTATTAGTCACGTCTCATAGGTTACGCTGGTTAGGGCATACACTCCGCATGTCAGAAGACCGCCTGCCTCGCAGAGCTCTTTTCGCCCAGTCCTGTTCTAAGTGGAAGCGACCAAGTGGTAGACACTGTATGGCCTCGCAACAAAGTATGAAAACACTGACGATTAAATTTAGTCGGATCTGCAACTGCCGCCTCCCTGAATGGGGACCCCGGGACTCAACTCATCAGTGGTTAACGAAACTGGCAGAAGTGGCCCAATCGCGCAGTCAGTGGCGCTCATGCCTCAAAGCTATCGCCCTCAGTGCGTTGCCACTTGATTCCCGGTCTAATTGAACATGCCATCACTTCCATGGCTTGGCCGTATCCCCCTCACTCTCCCACTTTCTGATATCCAAACTGTAGCAGCTGGAATTATTGTGCCTGTGGTACACGGTTTATAGCTGACGAATTGAATTGACTGTACTCGCCAATGGTATGGCTCACCCATAGGGATGCTAAGGTTAGAAAGAACCGGTCCAGAACATGCCTGGATGTGTCATTTTGTAGTCGCTTGTTTTGCGCGTTCTAAAGTGTTTTTGCACGCTTGTTGGTCGGCAAGTTGGAAAAACTAGATAGTCTACAGAGCGGATTTCGGAAGCCGGGAAATTAGTGCAAACAGGTTAGAGCTAGGTGATTGCTAAAGAATACAGCGAGTTGAAGGTAGCACACACAATATACAAAGTGGCCCTCGCGCAAATCAGTTGTCTCACTTATCTTAGTTTTCACGCTTGTTTTCAAAGTTTCGGAAATCCAGATCTTGGTCACCACCTTCAGTGTGTCTGACTACGTTGAGGTCGACATTAGCAATGAAGTGGATCATACGATTAGTGTGACAATAGCGCGGTTCATCCTGACCATTATCTGGGACAGTTAGCAATGAAGTGGATCATAGGATTAGTGTGACAATAGCACGGTTCATCCTGACCATTATCTGGGACAGTTTCGCATTGCTACATCGCGGTTCCCACTGTGGTGTCATCTGAGTTGATAGTACAGTGCACAGAACCGATACTAAGACCAACAACGCTCCTACAAAAAGTCGAAGGTAACGAGCAGTTTTTTACAGTTACGAGATTAAACAGGTATCGCATTCGGTGCGTTCTGTTACGGGGATAGTGTCGGGATGACGTCGTCCAGGAATTGTGTAATCTTGTGAAGTCCTTTAAAGTTTAGGTGGGATTAAGTAATCTCTGTTCATGACAGAATTGGTGCCCTTTAACTAAATTAAGGCTTACAGTTGTTAAAATTTCCGGGGCTGTGCATAGTCAAATGGTTCCCAACAGGAACTGTCAAAGCCGAACTTCAAGAAAAATACTGTCATTCGGTTGATCGTCCCATTAAGAGGATGTGGCATAGTCCAGTCCTGCCATGTGAGCCTCTGGTAACTGGAACTTTTGCGCCGAATGGCCGTTTTTCCTCATTCTGGCCGTAAGATGACGCACTATCATCCGAAAATTGAATTGGTTCACACACACACCCAGCTCATGAAATTGGAATGAACTGGTTATGCTTGCGTATGGGCGCCTGAACCTCTTGCCTGGGTTTTTGTGATGCTCCCGGAATACGTAGAGCGGCTGCGCTGACTAACCACCGTCCCACAAAATGAAGACAAACAAATCGATCCGGGTGGCGTCATTCTGTTGCGGCACATTGACCGAACTGGAATAGTCACACTGTAACTTCAGTTAACACTCCTTACCACATCATACTGAAATCAGGCTATGCAGTGCACTAATTCGCTCGGTTAGATTTTCAGACATGTTTCACCAAGGTATTTGATGGAAGTCGGAGACTGGATGTGGTGTCGGATCGCCCTGCTTAATTGTTGGGGACAGGTAACCGTCAAACGTTCTGATAAGCTTCGCAGTTCTGAAAGCTTAGGTTTAAAACTATATGGGTACAGTACCACAAGGAAGACGTAACAAGCGGTTAGGCGATAAATTCTAACTTTATCTTGTGGCTTAGACACCCACTGCTGCCACTGTGGATGGTACTATTTGAATTCTCACGCATGATCCATTTGAGAGCTCATCAGATGACCAACTTATGCTGCTTGGACCTTTTTGAACATCGTTTGAAGAAACGAATCACCTTCAGTGTGGTCTGACACGTTCCGTGGAACAGAAACTACGAAAACGAACAGTATCTGCGCGTCGACTATTTTGAAAAGTTCACTATTGGGGAGAATTTTGGTTGTTCAGGTAGCGTGTTGGTTCGTTCGCTGCGGTAGGCAATTTGCAAACGGTTCATCACCGATTGAACTCACATCATCAGTGCGTCCTTACGGAGTGCAGTGGAGCGTAGCGATGGGCCGTTGGTCGATCATTGAGTAGTGCTGCGTGTGCGTTAATATACGTGCTGCTAGCCTGGGCTGACCTTCGATCACGATTAGTTGTCCGGTCGGGCGGTTCCACTGGTGGGTCTGTTGCCCCGTGTTCTGATTGGTCGGTGACTACGTGACCTCTCAGCTCGGCCTCCCCTGCTGTCGTATTCTGGCCTGTGCTACAGTGATCTCTGAACATCATCTCTCTGTTCCAACGTAGAACTTGTTGCGGTTGATTTGGCATACCACAGTGTTCATTTCAGTTTTGCCTTGGTTATTCTTTGGTCTTGAGATCAGTTTCCGCACTAATGATGTCACTTCGATTGGCGACAAAAAGTTTGCAATCAAATTGCCCAGCTCAGCAAACAAACCAGCGACCACTTTGAAAAGTGTTCCGCAGCAGAGCAAAGGTAGCTGAACCGGCACAGTGACCTATTATTTTATTTCACCAAGTTGAAAATTACCGCATATTCTGGTTGGTTTTACGAACAATGATAACTCTAGTTCATCCGTCTGGCTCGGCACGGATGTATTTGACTCAGAACATCCATGGGCCACATCTTCAAATTCTTGGAATACCCCCTGAGAGCCCATTCTTCAGTGCTGGTGAAACAGCCGAAGTTGTTGATAGCTTTATCTACCTAGATGGTTAAATATCCGCAGACGGAAATCTGAATTCACAAAACACGTCGGAAACTATCGAGTCTAGGGTAGCCTTTAAAAATCTTCAAAGGCTCTGGTGCCGGAGCGACATCGTCGCTTCGTTTAAAACCTTTCTAGTGGTGTTCAGCTAAGCTCGGAACTGAAGACAGCAGGCGACACCTTGCTTGACCACCATTTTCTACGAAGCGTCTCGCACAGCTGTTTGCAGCACTGTTCGAGAGGCGATGGCGTGCTTTTCACAGAAGTGATGACGGCGGACTGATGGATACCATAGATCTTGTTCGACTCTACTGGTTTGAGGAATGGATTGAGGATGGCAACTCAACAGCGTTGCCGTGCGTTGCAGTTGCAGAACCGGGTGAGGGTCGAGAAAACATCGAACGGCGGTCGAGAATGAATTGGCGCCGATCTATGAAGGTCTCACAGCTCTGCCGGATCTTGTAATTTGTCCGACTTGGACCCGAAAGATTGGCTGTAGTTGGGTAGAATCCGTGATTGAAAGGGTTCATAATTGCGTCTGATGGCGAACGTGTATCAGTTTTCTGTTGGGAACGCATCCAACTGCTCCCACTCATTTTTATAGTTGACTTTTGATGTGTCTTTTTTCGCTGGCACAGACTGTTTTCCGTGGAGCATGTTCGCCAGCGTGCGTCCTACTATCTTGCTGTCTGATAAAGTCGGCGCGCCAGTCCCAAAGATCAGAATCACGTCTGATAATTTGCGTCACTTGTAGCGTCAAAACGGTGTATCACTGGGTCTCAAAGGTCGCTTGTACCGGGCTACAGTAAGGGCTATGTTGCTGTGTGGTTTCGAGACATTGCTTCTGCTGATAGATGATATCGGGAGTCCTGAGGTTTTCAACCACCGATCTTTCAGAAGCGCTGTTTTTGTCGGATGGCACCAACGACTTCTGAGCAAGTTAATTATAAAACGTGTAAGTGGTTGTGCAGCAGGCACTTCAGTCGTGGGAAACATCAACAACATCAACTGCTACACACGCCGAAACAGCGTCTACCGAGACGACTGTTGTTCCATGTGCTTTCCTCAGGATGGCACAAACTGTGAGGTAGGCCACTCAACTGAGAAGAAGGGTGTGAAAGAGATGATGATGTGTTGTTGGTGCGGTCCGCCTACCAGGATTGGGTTCCCATGACCGACCCCCTGTGCTTGGCTAGAGATGTCGCAGGAAATGGTGGCTGATCGATGTCAGTGGCTTTCATGCTGTCAGTTTCTTTCCAGATTGTTTGGTTGAAACCTTGATGGTGTAGACACTCCAGAATGCTTGCGATAGATCAGGACCAGGTCCCCTCCGTCGCCCACTCTTTTCTCTTGTTTTCACTTCATGAATTTAAATATGATTAGATAAACTATGTGGTTGTACGGCAGTGAAGCACCACTGCCAACAATTATGTTGCTCTCCGGTGACTGATGATCTTAGAGTCTAACCTCACAGACAAGTTGACAGTATGTCTGGCCGCATTCTTCACTCGTGCGTTTCATCTTTTCAGAGCGTTCCTTTGTGTAGTACGCATTTGTGCACCAACAAGAACAAAAGGATAACAGGATAATAAATGAAATAAAATAAGTGGGGAGGTAAATGACGGGAAATGAAAATAGTATCAAGAAACCTTGGTTTAAATCGATAGACTCTGCAGGGGGTGAAATAACCAGGACAGATCACGCTACAGTTTTTCGTAAACACGGTCATTTGATGCACTGGGAAAAGGATGTTGATCGAAGTCTCACTTGATAGTGGTCATTTATTCCTTGGTGCGCGATCGGTGCACACGTGTGTACTAGCTTTTTAACTTAGATACTTTTTACCCAGTAGTTTGTATCTTCGCCTCCCTGCTGAGTCTCCCAGGTCGGAGGTTTTTTCCCTCACTCCACAGAAATCACTAAAACATACGCTCGAATGGATGTACGACACAACAGTTTTTCTGTTTGATGTCTTACTGGTCGTCTCTGAAACCAAGATTGTGCTCATGGCTGCTGATCTCTTCGCTGAGTCTGGCGTTGGTCTGCGACGTCACCAATCGAGAGAGCATCGTACTGTCACTCATGTCCCCTGGATTGCAAGCCAGTTGCCAGGGTCGACAACCAGTAAACACGTATGAGCTACCAGTATTCGGGCACGTGATTTCAATGAATGCAGACCCAGAGGCCCGGGAAATTTTCAAACTTGGAGAAGCGTTCATCTCCAGCCTGTAGCCCTGGAGAAGGTACTTCCTGACGTATCTTACCATTCGATTCTTGAACAGCTTCGACAAAAAGTACGGAACTGATCATGTGATCTTTCGAAGGCTTTTAACTGGAGAATGACACTCTTGTCGAATAGCTAGAAAACGATTGTTGTGTTGAGCCACTTATTTGGTTCAAATTCTACCAAAGGCCTCCAATATAGTTCAGTTCTACAGTAAAAGACCGTAAATCAGACTGGTATACCAGGATATGGAATATTTGATTTGTTAGGACTGTTTGCCGTACTCTGGACCTGGCTGCCTAAGGTGTTCGGATCCGTTTAGCACGTGCACTGGTGCTTTTTGAGGCAAATTTGAGTCTTTACTTTGACTTCCCATTTAACTGATGAGATGCACAAATCAGGAAGCTTTGGCTAGAAGTTTAAAGTCAACAGAGGGAATGGCGCGAACTTTGGGTATATGACCGGAAGGGCTTTTTAATTTGGGGATACTTAAGCGGATCATGAGTCTGTGAAGGTCGTGGATTGCCTGACAAAAGTACTAAGGTAACGTGAATAAACCATTTCAGTTTCGGGATTACCCAGCTAGCGTACATATTCAATTCACCTTCTGAGAGCAAATTTTTAGCTCTACTTATTTGCAAATCTCCATCTATACTTTCATTCCCATCCACTCTGTTATTCCTACGATTCTCCTTAAACATGTCTTCAATTTTTACCTTCAGCAATACGTTCACCGAAGAAAAAGTCTTTCTTCTCTGGTACCCGACCACCCAATGTTCCAAAAACAGTGGGAATCAATCAGAGATCCTAATCTGAACGGTCTGAAACCGTCTTCACGCCTGTGTCAAAGCGATCTTCAGGTTAGCCTCTTGGCATCGACGATGTCACCCTCAGCTTCTGCTCAGGCTCACATGCCCACCGAAAAAAAGTCTACCGTGGACACCGTAGCTGGAATGCAGGTTTTAAACCTTAGTGATAATAACCAAGCGAAGAAGAAGACTTGTTCCCTGTCCTCGCCGCCTGTTAGGCAATATTCCGTCTCACCAACTTGTTTGCATTGGGTACATCAGCAACAAACTCACGCACAGTCTCGAAGTGTCAGTTTTCAAAACTCATGCCCACAACTGACCGCCCCTTCTCCGTTGCACGGTGCAGCCTCACAGTCGTCGCATCATGTCCGTGGAGAGGACTCGGAAAGTGATGAAATCTCTACCCTCCCAGATCCGCCACCACCCCCTTTTACTGACGGCACTGATGAACAAGCTGCTTCCACACCAGTGTACAAACATCGCCACCACCACTCTCATCCAATTTACGACAATATCAGTGTAAACTGTTTACGCTCGACCCCTGTTCACTCTTCGACCGTAACAAGGCGTTTCACAACGGACTTTCCTCCGTTTGTGGGTACTGATTGTTCGGGTGCAGTCATGCCTTTTTCTTTGTCCCAACATGCGGGTCGCCAATACACTTCTCGCCGAGCCATGACGGCCTTGGGTTGTACTAGTCGCTATCCAAGTTCGCTTAGGCGATGTGCAGAAGAGGACGAAGATGGGGTAGCCTGTCCACCCACGACCAGCCAATCTGGATGCCACCGCATCCACGGACATCAGTCGCCTCCGCTTGTTGGGCAGTGCAGGACATCTGATACTAGACGTAGAAATGAAAAGGTCAAAATGAATCCATTTCGTCATGCAAGTCTTCCAAGCCCGTTGTCTTTATTTGATGTCCATTCTACGGTGGTCCCCGAACAAGTCGCTACACAGTCCTCTCAAGTTGCCTACTTTCATACTTCACCAGATGATTCAAGTTTTCCTTATGTTTCGGCTGCTGATAATGGCGATGAAGTGGAGGCAGCACGATATTACAACCTCAACAGCTCAGAGGTACTATCTTTTGTTTCTGTGTCAAAGGTTTTTCGTTTCAGCATATCTATGATTATTGTATTTTGCTATTGTGAGAGGCAGTTTGTTGTGACGTTTAGACTTTGTGATTAACATCGTCCTGCACATAGTCGTTCAATTGCATCACCCTTTCGGTGCCTAGCTGCCATGCCATCCGAAGGAAGCACGGGGGCGGAGATAATGCCAGGTTGCTCAAATCTAGACAGGATCAGTCGGGATGCCTAGGTCGATTTTGAACTGCGGAACTCGCGGCCAGTAAGCTCACGCCTTAAGCCTTGGGCTATCTCGAGCACGTTGGACGATGAATGTTCACCTTCGTCTGCCTTCCTTTTCTTTCCCAGGTGGACTACTTACAAGGTGTATACATTTGACGGTTATAAAAAAACGTAATGTCATGCTTTTCTAGAACACTGCCTTCGGGACAAACACTGCCGGGCATCATACTTACGAAGATGATCCATTTCTGAAGAAATAGATATGCAGTGTTTCTGTCGTAACAAAGACAATTCTACATGCTTTTATATGTCTTTTGAATGTATGTGTGCACTGTTAACAGTAGATCTCTCCAAACAGAGAACTTAGTAAACTGAACTAACACTGTATTTCCAATGATGCTTGAGCGTAGTAGAACGTTCACCAAATTTTTTGAATTGGTCATCCTGCATTATCTCAACTTTACTGAGTAGTACTGAAGCCTCGGTCACACATTAAGGATCTTCACTAGGCGGCTATCCTGTGCAGAACAAAACACGGAAGCACGTTCTCGCTGGGCTAAGCGAATGCCCGTTGTGAAACTGAAAACAGAGCATTTAACTGTTGAACTGTTATCTTGTTAAGCTATACGCGCAACAGCAACGAATGTACGCCCATATGGATGGAAAGCCAGTAGCCCTGTTGGAGCCCAACTTTAAGTCTACATTACACGTTTCTGACGCTTTGCGCGACCGCTCCAGGTGTCCTCCCCTAAAATTCCCTGGGCAAGCATGGGCGCGGAGAGTGAAGGAACGTGTTATTGCCCCGTGTCGTCTCCATTTGTCCACTTCCCATTAAATTAAATTTTGTGCACAATATTTCTGGGGGGGCGGCTTCTCCAGTAACACTCGGCTTTGTTAATTTGGGCCCAAGTTACCGGATGTTGCTACACTTTAACGCAAAAAGCTGTGTACGTTCTTATCGATGCTTCACGTGCTTCCTAACTTCGTAAGCCACCGTTTGAATCTATCAGCGAAGCCTGACAGATTTCAGATTTTTGGAAAACTGAGCTTGTGAACTGCAAACTACGCAAACAACCCGCCAACGTTGCATATCATTTCTGCAGCCTAAGGTCGCTCTACCATAAATACCTCTTACCACCTTGAGAAAGTACAAACAATGGTCAGAAACTTTTATCCTACCGTTGGACTAGCCGAATTCAGTGACCTTCCAAGCTGCAGCAAAGAAAAACCGAGGTTAGGATACCGCTACAGACTGCCTGAACCTACGGACACGTTCTTCAGTGCTCGCATAAATGAAGGATCAATAGACATGCTTTCGAGTGATGGATTTCATTCTGCTGATTGCAAGCTGTTCTTCGCAAAACTATCTCAACACCTGATGCCGATGTTTATGTGGCTTGCAAATACGGTCTCCCAAAGTGCGCCATCTTTAAAGAGGAAACAACCGTTATCATTCACCCACTGCTTCCATAGACCATCGATTTCGAAAATATTAAATAGCATTCTTCAGTACAGGATCATTCATAGTTTCTCTAGCTATTTGTTGAAAAGAGGTAGGGGGATGCTGGACAAATGCGGAAAAATTTATATAGTTTCGCTGTCGGCCGAAACTGATGCAGTACTGTTGATATGTTGAGATATTACGGTAAGCAAAAAGATGTTGGTCTGTAAGTTATGCTATCCAGAGGCATAGTAGCTCTGCAACGGGTACGACTAGCAAGGTGGACGGAATGGCTTTTATTGACCGTCCGGATGGAGTCCCAGCCACTGGGAAATCAAATCAATACCTAGATGGTCCACGTTCGCCATCTGGTGTGCCAGTTTATACCCACTTCCCGGTTTTGTTTGTGTTTCAGGTGTTGCATCACTGTAAGAAGACACGCAGTCTTACGCGTACAGGTTCTGCTGGTATGGAATGTGGTACGAAAAGTGCTATTAGAACACGAGGTGGTGTCCGGTTGTCTGCTTCGTCAGTGTCTTGGAATTCTGCGCTCAAGGTTAGTGGAAGCCGAGTCGAGGCTGCTGATGCATCGTCACTCGGCCGGACAACAACTGGTCACGAGGGGTTGATGCCAGAAGGTCTTTTATCTGACGCTTCGCCGTCAGAATCCATGATTTCACCCCGCCCTTTGACAACGAATCGGTCGCACAGTCTTCTGCAAACAGTTGAACCTCGACAAAGTACGTCAAACATTTTACACTACGCCACTCTTGATTTTGGTCATCCTACCCTCACCGCTGCAGAACCTGTTGTTTCTACAACCACCTGTATTCGAGAAACCCATTCACATGAGTCCTGCGTTGTGGCTAATTGTCCGGTGCACGCATATGGAACTTTGGTGCCGGGTACACTCGAAAACATTGGTCGAGTTGGCCATGAAGCCCCTGTTGAGGCCTCAGTCACCCAGGATGCTGCTGTAGTTCAGCAGGATGCCGCCGAACTACCGACAAACTACGTGGCCATTTGTCAACTACAGACACTTGCAATGAGTGCCGTGTTGAATGCCACAACCTAGTGGCACATACTGATGGACCTGTTGTTTCTCTCTCGTCTGTCTCTCATTGCCCCCATAGCTTTCAGCTTTCATTATAACCCATCACAGTGCTTTCATTTTTTCCTGTTTGGTTTTTGGGTTCTTTTTTATTTGTCTACTTTTATTTCAAACCAATCTGGTCCTTTTAAGCTACCGCATTTAGAATCTGGTACGTGAAATCCAGTTTTACAACACTAGTTATTTTGCAACCTCTACTAACTTGTTTTACCAGTCAACCACTGGCACCTTTATGCACAATAGGATAATTTTCAGGATCCCGATCTCTTTGTACATATTTATTGCTATCAAATGACGGCATTTGCCCAACTCACTTGACTGCATGCTGCTGCATTTACTGTTTTCTGGATGCATTTAACTACTTTTGAATTCGCAAAAATTCTTCCTCAACATTTTTATTCATCCTTTATTTGAGATCCCGATAAACTGGATGGCGAAACACCGGTATGTAACACTGTGACATCCACGAGTATGGGTTTTCAACACAAATGATAGGTGGCCGTTCATATTATTTTTGAATACGATTGCGTCATTGGAAATTATAGTATAGTATAGTCTCGTCTGGAGTGAAGTGAGGAATTTACAACGGCAAACCGACACCAGATTTCGCCTGTTCCAAAAAACTACCGGGTGGTCATTTTGGTGAAGTCTAGAAACGTTTCTTCCACATCGGTTTTTAATAGTGCTCTTGTATTGTTCATCATCAAAAGCCTGATGATGCGGAGGAGGTTATGTTTGCTGTCTAATGTTCGACGAATCAGCTTTGCAAAACTACTGTGAGCTATACTTGGCTAGTTTTTGTATCACGGTCTTTTTATCATTGACGTGAATACATTGTTGTTGGTGAGAGCCTTGTCGATCTGGAGTACGCAGATGACATCGCTCTCATCTTTTAAGACGAAAGTGAAGCACAAGCCCTGTTGAATAGACTGACCACCATCATACCATCTTTTGGCATGCGCCTTGCATCTTCAAAGTGCAAAGTCATGCTTCAGAAAGTGCAGTCTCCGGACATATCCCTTAAAATTCAAGGAGAATCACTGGAGATTGTGGAAAACTTTACATACCTCGGTAGTTGTATTAGCTCTGACGGAAGTGTGTCTGATGAAGTCAGTGCAAGAATCGCAAAGGCTCGAATCACGTTTGCTAATTTGCGTCAATTGTGACGTCAAAAAGGCATCTCACTAGATCTTAAGGGTCGGGTGTACCAGGCTACAGTAAGAGCTGTGTTGTTGTATGGGTGCGAGACATGGCCCCTACGGACAGATGATGTGAGGCGTCTCCACGTTTTCGACCACCGTTGCCTCAAAAGCGTGGCTGGTTTTAAATGGCGTCAGCGTGTTAGTAACGAAGCGGTTAGAAAACGGGTATTTGGTTGTGCTACAGGTACATCAATTGGGGAAATCATCCAGCACCACCGACTAGGCCAATGGCGAGCAGCACGACGAGTCCTCGTACTGCGAGTAATCGTATTACCATGCGGTCTGGAAGTGAAGTCGTACTGTCCTCTGCGTTCGGAGTGTGAATACAGTAAGCCGTTTCCCCCTGGCGACCAGTATGTTCATATTTATGGAAGCAGCGCTGCTGCCTTCCTCCGAGGAAGGACGGATTAAAAAGATCGACCCCAAAAACCGCACACTCCGACCGCTCAACAGTTGACCGTGTCCGCCAGTGCATTATTTAATAGGGTCCAAATACTTTTAAAAAAAAGAGTCGTGCCGGTCAAAAGGCACCTGCTGTGCGCAGCTACACTAGAAGTGAGACAGTAATGCCTTACTCCCTGTGCTCTCAGGCCAGTCCGGCCATCTGCAGCCAAGTAGGTCAGACTATTGAGTTATTGGCTCCGGGAATGGTCCCCCAAGAAAGCCATAACAACTGCGGTGTCGCGCTTCAGACTTTTGAGTCAGAGTCTAAGGGCAAGGCCCCCGAACAAAACCTCCCACTGCATTGTGGGTCATACTTTTGAGTCAAAGGCTCAAGGTAGGGTACCTCGACCAAACAAACATTACATTCGTACAAACAAACCTTCCATCCTTTGTGAGTTCTTGGGTGTTTTCTGTCATCTGATATATAAGCTCACCCATTGATTAAAGCGGACCAACTAGCGATCAAGCGGAAGCATGGTGTCCCAAATGTTAGCGCTGAGCGGACTTGAAATGACGATGCTGGGATTTCAACACGCATTGTCAGAGCCTGAAGTTCTATTTCTTGAGGTAGATCAGATCGGATTCACTAAAGACCGTTTATCTGGATGATAGTACAGTCGTACCCCATCTTGACTGTGTCACTAAGAAGATTCTCTGTTCTGGCAAATCGGTGGGACATTCATTAACCGAATTACTTATTTTTGATGACACTCCAACTCTCAGTTTCAGGATTTTGACATCGCAGCCCAATTCTAGTTTTCACCTTGCCTCATTGACTCCCGCATGCCACATTGCCGAGGTTGTGGTATTTCACCACTCACTGCGGCCTGGACATTTTTAGGAAGATGCTTCATGTATAAAATTTTGAGTGTGTTCAAAAGCTAAGCTGCTAGTGAGTAAGGGTCCTTTCTTAGGCTTATCTCTACTACAATCACTGAAGTAATGCAACCTATCCAAGTTGTTTCAGCAAATTGTGGATTAGAAGCCGGCGAAATCGTCTTTCTTGGGTCTGATTTCCGTCATAAACAGACTGGACCGTACCGTGGTGTGACGATTTGTGTCCCTCCAGTACCCGTTGAGCTATACTACGAGGTGTCTGTGCGACATTCGTAGAGTATCTTATACCAAGTTGGTCAGTGGCCAGAGGTTTGAGCAACACAATATTTTGGCCATTCGGGTTGCAGGTTGGAACATCTGTGGCGAATCGTCCCATAGAGATGATAATGCACTTGCAGTTCCTGCCAAACACCCCTACATTGCAGTCAAGATTTTGAGCCAAAGACCCTGATCGTCTTCCTGTATAGGTGTGGGCGCCCTGGCAGCATCGCAGCCCATGTACAACCGTGAACTTTACGTATACCGAATAAACCGATGCCACATCGGCTGCCGCCTGATGCCGTTAGCCCAGTCGCTTTATTTGCTGCATACAACGTGCCGCGTAAGCGAAAACATGCTACTGCTGATGCCTACCTTCTTACATTTTGATGTATTCCCTCTTCTAGCCTTTCCCACTCAATTTGAATGCTCTGTCCACAGGTCCCATCACTAGGACCGACCGCTTTGTTCGCCATGCACCACACTCAACTGCATCTTGTGTGCGTCCCACTACGGTAACAACCATAAGCACTCCATAGTCTTCTTTCGAACACCAAGAGCCGGTTTACTTGGCTGTCTTAAATGTTCGCACACTGAAACAAGCATGACAACAAGAGGCTCTTGCTCGTTCGCTGGGTTCTCTCTGCATTGATGTATGCTGTTTGTCGGAAATAACGGTACAGGGTGCAAGTACTCTAGTTTAACTGACTGACCCTTCGCCCTCTTCTAGGTTCCGGCTGCGCCCATCTGGTGATGCGGAAGCCGCTGCAGCCGGATGTACTGGAGTTGGTATTATAGTGAGCGACCGGGCGGATGCGTTTCTACCGGATTGGATACCCGTTGATAGTTACGTCTACGCGGTTCGTTTGGCAACGTCTGTGAAAGAATCTGGAGAAAGTGAGGTCCATCGCACCCTGTCTATTGTATCCGCTTACACCCCAACTGACTGTAGCTCTGAATCTGCCAAAGACAGTTTCTGTGACACTCTGGCTAGAAGCTCAGACATCGTTGTAGTTGCTGGTAACATGAACGCTCAGGTAGGTAGACTAACGTCCAAACATTGGACCTCCGATAGTACCGTGGCTTCGCTGGAGGCCAGCGACAGATTCCTCCTGGCCTGAACCATAGTCTACCCGACGCATCATCGGACGCCAAGTGAAACTGAGTGCCGTGCAAACCGAGAAGCTTGATGGGCCCTAAAGGCCGAAGAAATGGAATGTGCAAAAATTACTGGGGACGTCTGCAGGCTGTTCCACTTGATGCGTTCAACTGGTCCTCACAAGCCTACTGTCAGCCATATTATCAGAAACCAAAATGGCTCCCTGATATCCAGCGGAGCAGGTCGTTTGGCCTGGTGGGTGAGTTGGCTACCCGCCACCTCAAATCCGTAATCCTGACCTTCAACAGAAAGGTGGACTATGAATGTGGGGCCCCCTTCAACTTCTGAAGTGTTTGAGTGTATATCTCTACTCAAGCGTCCTCGTGCTACCGGTCCTAATGACCTTCCATCTGTTGTGTTCAAGGATGACGGTGGATTCCGCAGCCAGTGTCTGTCTAGGCTATTTGGGTCTATGTTAGAGAAAGAGGCCGTCCCAGACAACTAGGGTGAATCGATAATAGTACCCATTTTCAAAAAGATACTCGCAGTAAATGTGGTAACCAAGAGGTGTTAGCTTGACTCCTGTTGTAGCAGGGCTTCTGGCATTACTGATCCTTCGTCATCTTAAGATGGCACGTGGATGCTTGACTCGTGAGCATCAGGCGGGATTTTGACCGATTAGAGGCTGCGCCGACCACATTTTTACACTCCGTCGGGTGGTAGAGCAAAGCTATTTTTACAGATGACCCACAATCTGGATGTTCCTTGGCTTGAAGGGTGCATTCGATTCTGTGGGTCGTTCAGTGCTGTTAACTACACTTGCTCAACAGCGTATGCTCCAGAAGTTTGTGAAGATAATCCGGTGCCTATATTCACATGCTTCTGGCCGCGTGAGAGTGTATGGTGAGCTTCTCTTCAGGAAGTGTGGTCCGACGGATTCGTAAAGAGGTGATTCGAGAACGGGTATTTTTGTCTGTACTTCAATCGCTGAGAACACGCAGCCCCATCGACTGCGGTGGCTCGGCCATATGTTGCGCATGCTGAAACAGAGACGAGTTTCGTTCTCCGTGCCTCCTTTAGAATGGCGGAAACCGCGAGATGGTTAGCGTGGTTAACTTGGCAGAAGGGTTTGAAACGGAATACGAAAAGTTTGGGTGTTGTTGGTGTGGTCCGTCTTCCAGGATTGGGTTCCTGTGACAGGGCCATTGTGCTTGGCTGGAGATGTTGCATAAAATGGCAGTTGATCGATGTCAATGGCTTTCATGCTCTCAGTTTCTTCCCAAAGCGTTTGCAAGCTTGATGGTTTAGGCACTTCAGAATGCTTGCGATAGATCAGCACCAGGTCCCCTCCGTCGCCCACCCTTTTCTCTTGTTTTCGCTTTGAGACTTTAAATATGATTAGATAAACTATGTGGTTGTACTACAGTTAATCATCAGTATCCACACCGATGTTGATGATGAATCTGGTCAGAAAAGTGCGCGAACAATGTTATACTGAGGTGATTAATGTTCGAACTTGTTAACTCATTTGAAAGTAGAACAATTGAATGGTTTTGGTGGGTTTGATATGAACTGTATGTGAGTGGGTATCCCTCGCTCACGGGTAGTATGTTTACATATGATACCTGCCTTAGTGTTCCCTCAGGTAACTTTTGCTCCTGGTTCTGTAGCACTTAAATGATGTTATGTATTGCTGGTTTATTGCTGCCGATGATGATGAACAGCAACACCGCATCATATTCCAGTGGTTTATGTCGAATATCCGGAACTAATGAAACAGCCGGCTAGATAAATTATAAATGATACAATTACTCGCATAAGTTATACTGAACAGCTTAGGTGGATGCTACCCATAATGTTAACTGTCTTAATTTTGATGGCAACTCGAAAAGGGACTTCAGCAGCACGTTTTGTTCTCGTAAACTCAAATGCCAGATGGGTGGTATCTTTCGCTGTTCGGAAAAGGCAACTTCCTTGCCAGAGAGAACATAGAATACGAGTGAGGTCGAACTTTCTTTGTATTTCTGACCTTGAAGTTTGGTACAGAAACCATGGTGGACGCAGCCTGATAGCTGTGATTTTAATGATAGTCTCCGCCATCAACATTAAAGACATTCGTTCCTTGTTGCAGTGTAATCTCGGCAGATTATCTAACGAATGTCATGCAGTGTAAGAGACGGCGAGATGGTTTAGTGCCTTAGTGTGAACTAACCAGGAACAACCGAATCAGCTCTACTAAAATCGTCGATCACATGAACATCAGCTTGGAAGGCGGATCGCACTGGCAGCACCTACACGTTCCACCATATCCGTTATACTTCTCTGCCCTATTCGCATCTAGCTACGCAGGACGTCAGCGTTTGAAGGTCCGTGTAAAAGTACCTCTTGATTTGATTGCTGACCCTGACGGAGAGATCGTGATTGAATGCGAAAGAGGCCACGGATCCTAATAGATGACCGTAGAGACAACATTGCTTTTGATCCACAGCCAGTGGATTGAAAGAATGTGTCACGATGTAATGCGTCATATATTCTTATTCAACTTACTCTATACTGTGCAGAAAAAAAGGTCGCTCGGTAGATTCAGTGGGCGATGCACGTTTCGAGAGAGGAGCCCTTTCAGAGACTCAATTGGGCGCGTCAACAAGACGCTGCTTAAATATTCTGGCGACTTGTGTTGGTATTAACTTTATTGTCTCCGTACTGTTGTCAAGGGTTGACAACCAAACACAAAGGCTTGATTTGGTTAATTACGTAAAACTCCCGGAATTTGATTGATCACAGGAAGGTTTGCAACAACAAGGCTGCTAGCGAGCATGCATTTTGAGTGAGAGCTGTGATATCTTCTTGGCTTTGACTGAACAATACTGACCGTTATTCTTTATTTGAGCACTGAATTCACTTTTTCGTCCAGCACTACAAATTGTAATCAAATGTAACCCTTCCAGACCCTAGTCCCTCATGCACGCCAACTCTCCACTGTCTCTAGCAGACTTTCACTCGAGTTTCCCAGACCACTCATCATCACTCAAGACCATTCCATCTTATAGCGCGTATCTCACCCACACGCTACTTGAGAAATCCCTGCTTGTCTCTAATGTAAAAAAGATAAAACCGTTCACAGGAAATTCGTCCCCATGCATCGCGTACGCTGTTTTTGGTTTCATCATTTGGACTAATTAGCCCGGAAGGTTCAGCACACAGGACTTGATGTGATGGAACTCATCTATCACGCTTTCTGTCAAACTGATCGAGGTCCCTTTCTAGATCGTTCACCTTGACAGTCAAACCTTTCCCTGCGTAGTATTGAAGAACAGTGTGAGTAAGTAACTCAAAGTCTACAGCTTGCACAGATTCTTCGCTTATGAAGGGCCGCCTCTCACCCAGACACATGCACGATGGAAACGAACTGAAGCATGTTGGTTTTCAGTCTCCTTAATCGTAAGTCGCTTTAAAACCTGAAGCCTAGTTGGGTAGGAAACGCTTCAATGATTTACCCCTTCCCAAATGGTTAGTAATATTGGCAGACTTTCCCATGCATGTTCTGCTGGTCTCTGAAAACTCGTGGTCGAAATGCTCCCGTGGCTTTCGCTCACAGATGTTGAGTATGCCGACCATATTTCTCCCCTTCATTCAGATCCTTGAAACATGAAAGTAATTTTAAATAACCTAAACGAATTTTCCGCACGATGTGTTATGTGCCTCACACCTGCAAAGTGTGAAGTGCTGTCACAAAGCTGCTCATGTGCAGTTCATGGTTGTACGTGGGCTGGGATACTGTTAGGGCGCCCACATCTAGACAGGAGGATGATTAGGGTCATTAACCAAGGCCTTTGGCTCAAAAGTCTAACCGCAAGGCAGCGGTGTTCGGTGGGAAATGCAAATGCATTACCGTTTCTGCGGAACAAGTCGCCACATGTTCCAACCCCCAACCTGGAGGACCAGGAGACCGTGTTCGTCAGATCTCTAGCCATTGACCAACTTGGTATGAGACTCTGTGAGTTTCGCGGGGACATTTCCCAGTATAGCTCAATGGATCGCTGAGATGCGCAAACCGGACGTTTCCAGCCCCATTCAAAGGAGGAGGAGAAACCCCGGTCAACCATTTGGTAAAACTTCCTGGTGCAATGCGGAATGAAGAGGAAATACCTGCTGAATGGGGCGGATCAGCATCCATCTCTATCTTCAAAAGGGTTACGTGAACACTGACAGCCATCATGACATTAGCCTGGTGGCATCTATAGTACTGTCTGTTCTCAGCATTCAGAGGTTGACTGAACATAAAGATTGGACTTGTGGAAATTAATCTAAATGCCGTCCTGCAAGAAATTGCATGGATCACATATTCATCCTCCGATGGATTCTACGAGTCTGGTGGGAACATCAGATCAATAATTATGAAGTACCTGGAGAGGTTTTTGGAAAAAATAAGCCGCCTACTATATATGAAACATTCACACTTCATAAGTTGCGCCGGCTTGACTCCATACACCATTCGACAAACTTCCTCGGAGAATCCATTTCTCACAACCGCATAGTGAATGAAACCGAGACAGTGGTGGTCAGGCACTGACTTGGCAGCAATGTACGAAAGCCATTACAGCAAACTCAGCTGCACTGGTCTTTGTCACCTCCCTAGTTGGAGACCGGGCACATCGATGGCCCGTTTACCCGTTTAATGATGCATATGCATCCAAGATATTGCATTCAACACATAGCTTCCCTTTCCGATCTTTTCGGTGGGGATTTTGCTGACCATCCTGTATTCAAGCGTCAATGCCGGTCTCAATGTCAAGCTATCCTCTCTCATCTTCCTAGGTCGTCGCCGAACCACTGTACATCATATAGCTTGTTTTTCAGCAGAAGCGATGATGTTGGTGATGATCATTCCCCAATAACTTTTAAACTGACCCACCTCCAGTCGACGCTTACAGACGAAACGGTAATCAGTTTCGCAATCTCCCGAGAAATTGTGTGCCCACCTACTGTTTTCACAAAATCAAATTTTTCAGAGGAACATGTTGCTTAACAAACGTACTAGTGCTCCTGGAGGATCGGTGGAAAGCCCCATACTGAAGTTCTATTTTTACATTGTGGAATATTTCAACTGGAACACAGGCTAAAACCTCTGTAACCATGTGGTGGTGCTAAATAACTACTGACCTGAATTGAAAAAATTACGACAAACAGAGAATGGACTACCCGGTTAGATGGAATGCTTTCCACATTGAAGAATTCCACGAGAGTTCGTTTTCGGAGTGTTGTTCTTCAATGTTTGCGTAAACAGTCATGGCTTTAAAATATCGTACAATATACTATTCTCTGATGATGACTCAAAGCTGTGGATCCTGACCAATGTCTCATTTTAGCATTCGTTGCCCGCATACATGAATTTGCATCCGGCTTATGCTTATATCACTGAGAGGTTAATCACAGACCCCACCGCTGACCAATGGAATCAACCGAACCTATACATGAAGACGGATGGATGTCTTGAAATTATAGTCTTGTAATCTCAAAACCAAAGGTTACACATACTTCCATGAGACAGCACCGCAGCTTTTAAGTCTTCGCCGTCCATGTGTTCTGTTCTCATCGTGGTCAACAAAGCGCTAACTCAGCAGCTTTCATGATCATGGCGAAAGAGAGGAAGGTACTCGACGAAATCTAGCGGTTAAATTTATGAATGATACGGAGACTACACGGCATAGCTCACTTTAATCAATAAGGATACATGAGCATGCCCAGCAACCCACAGCAGAGTCCATGAGACTCTAATATTAGCTTTTGAAGTGCTAAAACTAGTCGCATTTCAAAATTTGAAATAACCACTCATCAAAGCGTGTTACAGCTAAATGGCCACCATGTCTTCTCTTTGGTGTTTTCCTGAGATCTTGGACGTCATTAAAGTTGTCGGTTGTCCGCAGCATTTCGAAAAAATACTTGGGAAAGCAGCAGTACTGTCGACGTGCTTCAAGAAAACCTGAGCATGAACACAAAAAGCAATATTCAAAGCTTATGTGTTGCTGACTAGATAATGCATCACATGGATAATAACCCATGTTGATGATGCGTGGTTTGGCAGCTTCCGTCCATATTGCCTTGGCAAGCGTTTGAATGTTCAGGCACCTGTAATGTTTGCGGTAGGTTAATAGTGGTCTCTGTTTTCTTTCCACTTTTGTTCTCCTTAATATAGGGCTGTACACAAATGTGTTGACATGAGTTTACGACATTTAAGCTCCAGTGCCCATATTAGTGATGCTGGTTGCTTTCCTGGTGAGACCTGTCCAGGTGCTCATCATCATTGATACTGACACAAGATAGGAACACTGGTCAGCATCGATAATACTGCATGTGGTCCATTAATCCAAATTACATATTACTCACCGACTAACCCGCTTCGCGTCATTTGTTAAGAACGAAAGATACGATGTCTCAAGGATTTATTGTCTCTCTAGAAGCCTTGCAGCCGAAGACTTAAGAATTATTGTGGTGTACTTTTTTTCTCGTACATGTGGCACTCCTACCCTGTGGTAGTTGATGACTACAGCTCTCCGTCTTTACCGAACCCAGTTTGACATGGAAAAAAATTCAAGGGACTAGTGCAATCCTTAACTTAATTTGCTCACCTGTTGAGCCCGTGGACGTCCCTATACGCCACCATGACATCTATGCGCTGCCAAGACTCTGATCGCGTCGTCCTTGGTTTCTAATACGTAATTCATGCAAATTAGATGAAACTCTATCCTTACGCTGTGACAACAATCCATAATCCTCACAAGCCTGGTGTCCATCAAAACCTGGAGCCTCAGCATGATTATCGACGATGCATCGATGAACTTTCGGGAACTCTGAAAAGGCTGCACCTTTGACCAGTGCTTTTCACTTCTACGGTAAACGTGGCATCCTTACCACAGACAGATGCTAAGAGTTAAAGAGGTCGAAATGCCTGATTTGGAAAAAACAAGTTTCATCCCTTTAGAGCAGCACTGACGAACGACACGTTCGTGAAGTATGCTCGGATATCAGAAGAACGCGAGAGGTGGTCCTCGTCTTTCGATTTACGATCTCCCACTATAATCCTTTCAGACAGCTAATTTGAATATGAGAACCCAAGCATTCAATATATTTGACATAAACGCTTAGTGGTCTTTAAGGACTCTAAAACAGCCAGCTGTCTCCCTTTTCAAACAAATTGTCTATATCCATGCCATCTTTCCTAAGCCTCTTTTAGACAGTGGCCTCCGACACAATATCCACTAAATCACCCATGCAACTCAGGTCTAAGCTCTACGACGTGAGCCGCCCTTTGCTTCACCAACATCAATCCAAGGATTTTTCCATAAAAAAACAATTTTCAAAACCTTTGGAGAGGTTTTATTACGATTAACTGGATAATAGTTGTGTTTTGGGGCAGTAAAAGAAAGCTACAATCGTAACCTCCTCCTCGTCTTACTGATATCGATTTGCCTGTTGCCAGTATTAGCAAATGTCGTGACGTAAACTTCAGCAGATATTCTTGCACGTCTGGAGCGATAGAACATATTTTTTGCACTAGGTGCACTCGTTCCTGCACTGGAGGTTGCGTTGTTCCATTTTCTCCCCCCTAAGCTAGATAGATCATGGGAATTATGGCAAATGCCTGTACTGTAGACATTCACCATGACACCCAGTGGGACCTCCATAGCATGTTGCACCACATTTTAGTGTGAAAACGTTCCAGCTCTGGCGTGCCCAAAATCCTATACTTGGTTCCGTGCCCCATGGTACCTATCACTAGTTTGTCCATATCCTTTACTTCTCCGTGCAAGGTTCTCCAGGATTTTCGGGGCGGAAATTTTTTCCCAAAGGACAATCCCACCTCTAGGCCACCGAATTGGGTATAAACGACACACAATTTTGGCGCATACGTCCAAACACCCGGCTATGTCAGTTATAACACGCTATTTGCGCTAAATATTTATCGTCTTCCCCTGAAAGATTTACTATTCCCACCCCATTTTTCTTTCGCTGTCTTCTGAAGTTTTCACCCTACAGTAAATAGCCTCTCTCTTCGGGTTAACTCAGGCACCAAAAGGCACGCCAATATAAACATCCAGTAAGTTTGGATTTCTGCGCATACATATTATCGAACTGGAGTATTTTCTGACATTTACAAACCGATGGGACCAATCCGACACGAACGCGCAGCCTGTTATCCGGAGTTAGAAGGTCGCACGCTTGTGGATGTTGGAAGATAGCCCTTTGTCCTTGGTATCCCGCTGGTTGATTTCCCGATAACCGGTGCATCCATAAAAACAAACCTCCTGAATATATATTTACGTGCCCTTTGTTACACCAAAAGATACACGCGTGTACTCGAGGCCTGAAAAATCCCCAAAGCCATCATTAAGGCACTCAACTTAGTGGTCATCTTTAGGTAAAAATCGATGCTACCATAAGTCTTCCCGTACTCAAAACGGATTCATACACCGGGCCCCTGTAAAGATTGGAAAAAACGCTGAACGCCCCAATCGCAACCCGAAAGCTCTAGCACTTGGATTATGCAGCACAATCTCCGGGCTGTTGTCCGAATCGTGAGAATCTGCCGTGTCCGAATTCTTCTTTACGAGGAGCAGCTAGCCAGCTCCATTTCCTAATCGACTGGATAGAGGATTTGATGTGGAGTCCAGGGATTAGTATGCAGATCCTAAAATACCACAACCGCTCCTGCCCCCCTTTAGCTGATACTCGCAAAATTTTCGCCTTCAAAAGATAACAATTTCGACGATAATTTTCATAATTAGTAACTGTATACACCGAAAGCTGACGCAACGCAAAAAAGTGATTCATTCATAAAAGATGCTTCAGCGTAGTTATCAGTGTCCGCGTCCCAGTAGCACCTATACGCTACCTTGACACCCTGACCTCTTTGCTCACCAATGATTACCTGCACGAGGTACCGGTATCTGTTCAGGTTCAGTGTGTTCTTCAGAGTCTGTTTGATAACATCTGCAATCTCAATACATCTGTCTGCGATACTCAATCAATTTTCATGTTCTTTTACCGTGTGTAATTTCGGGTGAGTAAGCTTCGTTTTCGAGGCGTTCTTTCAGAATTTGACTTAATATTGATTTTACTATAGATGGACGAAATTTCTGATCAAACGGCGGCCTTATGATATAAGAGTTTTGTTTCTCCGAAGTCCTGTTGGCCTCAGTGTCACTATTGCCTTTAATTGCCGTCTCCATCCTACTCAAAGTCGCGCTACCTTGCCATGGCAACTGATATGTGTTCAGGTTGGTTCGACGCGCACAGCCCCCCAACATATTTTTCCGGAAGTCATTACTAATCAAGCTACTGTCGAGTTTCTTACATACGGTTTCCCCAAAATTCCATGCACTACAACAATGTGGTAGTTGTTTTTGTAAAAAGCTCATGTTCGGCAGGATAGGTATCCAAATGTACGCTCGCAGCCTCAAGGCCGATTAATTGAGAATATTTCCATAGCTTCTTGGATTTGTTTATTCTTGTCGTTTATTGGTTTTCATAAGACTGAAAAGCACGGGCAAATTTGTTGTTGGGCAGTATGCTCGTCATCATGAGGACTCATAAAAAGCATCTGAATGTGCTTTCCGCTTGGTCCTAGATGCGGGATGGACAACTGCATGATAGAGGCAAACAAAGGCAGCAAATGACCAAAATGATGAGAACGGCTTTTTATTAAATTATTGTGTTCGAAGGTTAAGAATTTTTGTACCCTCCCTAATGTAGCAGTAACTTCAGTGGATAAAGTTGACGGCCAAACCTCGGCCAAATAAGGCGTAGGTGTCAGTCCCCGTCGGAAGGGACAGCAATCTATTGGAAAGAGAGTAGGGATCATTTTGCGCATTTTGTGGTCAACAGATTTGAAGCCATTCTCATAGCAGCTCATCGGAGGGGCTCTGTTGTGATTATGTCCATCTTGCGCCCCTAGACAATATCAAGAATCCGTCTGATGTAGATACACGGAGCGCTGGCGGGGGAACTCCAATATTTCAGGCTATCTGCAAGTGGTAGGCATGGACTTGATGACGAATCTTGAAGATCGCTGAGGGAGAGCAAGCGGATGCAACCTTAAGCACAACCTTTAGGAAGCCCTCTGGGGACGGGTGCAGGAAACGTGTCGTTTGATCCGACATACATTCGGAAATTTCTGATGAGAAGGATAACTCCAACTCAGTGTAGAGTATTTTCCTGAAGTACACATACCCGAGACAGTGAAGCAGTGGAACGTTAGGGATTCGGTTGAATGTTTTCGAGAAACAGCGGGGTTTCAATTTGGACATATTTCACTGACATCTTCTCCTGCTAAGGGTAAGTTACTTAGGCAACATTAGTTGTAACACTTTGCAGAGACCTATGCGAGTGAGTTACCAAGGAGCATAGAAACAAGCGTGTTGCGCTTTGCAAGCTTCGGCTGCTACTACTGGCTCGCTCTTGGGTTCACGTTTGCAAAATTCATGGAAAAAGCCTCTGACTTGTTTTCTTGACTGCATCTCATGCGCCTAAGCGGTTTATTGTTCTATTTCCAGGAGGAACTAAATCCCGCGAATTGCTTACCCAGTTTAGTTTGCTGAAGCTCAGATATGCAGCGGTTCTGCATCTTGCGAAGTGCCAGCTAGTCTTTTAAATCTCCTGCAGTTACGTTTCAAGGAATATCTTGGACCATCTTCACGGGGTAATCCGAATTCTAATATACTTCTCTGGGTTCGTCCACCTTTACGCCGGCTTTTCTCCGGATGAAAACCACATCAGGTTTCTGCGGTTCTTGGAAAGTATTCTTACAACTGCCTTCGAGTGCAGCTAGTTCCAGCCTAAGTTTCTCAAAAACGAAACGCACCCCGACAAATCAGCGAGACAGAGGTTTGTCATGCAGGTTTGTGAATCTGGCTCCCCGGCACAGTAGTAAGTGAAGTTAGTAAGCAGTAGTAGTAGGTAGTAGTAGGTTCATTATACCCCGGAGAATTAACGATGTGTCCTTCATTGCTGCTGACCTCGCCTAGAAGTGGAGTTAACCGGCCTGCAGTATAATTGTTGGATGGGTCAGCATGCTTTATGCTCAAATTGAGCTCGTGTCGGTGCAAGACGTCCACTTGATACGAAGTGCCGCAACATTGCGGGGAGACTTTTGGATGTTGAAGTTACCAACTAGCAAAAGATGTACGAAGTAGTAGCTGGAGCAGGAACGCTTGAGGGTTTGCATTAGGAACACGCCGCCTTCCGATGGATTTTGGGGGTAACAATAGGGGACACCAGGAAGAAAACAGCTGGTTTCGCGCAGCGGAAATTGAATGCACAGTGCATCCCAAAAAGTGTTGCATATATGAAAGACAGGTCATGTAAGCTGGTACTGAATTATAAACAGACAAAAACTGCCCAGAAAACAGAGCAGTCTTCTCCAAGAATCTCAGGGCCAGAGACGTTCGGTTTGAACCGACTTTACCTTAGCTCCATTGGGGATGCTGGAAGCAAGGGAATCCTTAAATACCGGTTTTGCTGAAGAGCCGCGAGCAGTTCGTAGCACAAAAGTTGAACACTCCTGCTTCTTTCGATAATGTTTAGAGCAGGTTGCTGAGTAAGCAGAAAATATACTAGTAAATAATTCTACTCTTCCTTTTGTTTCAAGACCCTGCGGGGCCTTTGCTCGTTTTTTCAGTCGCGATTTCGATGCGTGTAGAGTCTAGGACCCAGACAAAACTATTAAGTTGATGGGTTCCTGCAGTAACATGCAACTTACTAAATGCCGGTCTCCTAATATGGTTTTGTCCAAGAAGTCACAGAGACCATATATCAGTCACCCTGGCCATCTATGTTGTAACCATAAGGTGACAAAGCATTTGTTTGTCCGACTGTCTGTAAATTGACTGCTAGCCAAGCCAGAATTGGCACTTCCGGTGTCTTGGCAAAAACTGGATGCCATTGTCTGAAGGGCGACAGCTTGTGGCCGATGAATTCGGCAAGGTCACTACTAATCTAAAGGTCAACAGCTACCACCAATTGTGGTACCCGGTCCCGTTAAGTAACCGGCCAACTTTTGGACTCAAAATCAGCAGATGAAGCACATTCGGTCCTGACCAATCTTTGCAACTGCGCGCGCATGGCCCGAGGAGACGCAACAAAATCACAAGCGCTCTGGCAGAAGCTAGAAGGGCGCATTGTTCTGACGTTTTACGGATGCCCTAAGTGACAATGGAGCGCAACCAACCCACAGTTTCGGAAGTACACAAGTACAGGCTTTACTTCGTCCATATTTCGGATGGCATGAGTATCGATTGTTCGGTCACGCATGCCCTCGTCGAAAGCGGACAGCTGTTTACGTTTCCATGCGTAAACTGTCTGCTTTGATCAGTGAAAAGGCGTGGTAATAATACCAAGTAGACCTCTTTACGTATCTACTGGCGAACTAACGGAGGCCGCCGGAATTGCGATCTGCCCTGCTACTTCCACAGCCAAAAAATTATCGGGAGGCGCGAAGCGCAATATAAAATCCGTGAAATTGGTTTCCATTATGCTGCGCTAAACTAAGGTTTGTTGTAACACACAGACACTCTAAACAATATCGCGCGGATGTATTTTAAAAAATAATAATGATGTTTATCCCCAACTAGTGGATGACATGCCGTCAGGCATGATCGTACGCGTACGGTAAGAATGGAGCACGACTGAGGGGATTTGCGGGTACTGAAGATTGCGCGAAAAAAGACAATGTCATAAAAAGCGAGCAATGCCCGATGTAGACTTGACCACGCCCAAACCGGCAAGGAAAATGAGACACAGTTACCAGCAGTTAAGCTTACTTTTGAGGGAGAACGTATCAAGCTTAGACAAATCGGGTGGTTAAGGCTTGAAGTTGACAGGGAATAAAGAGAGAAAAAGACGCGTTCCGCTTGGTGCATGATGAGAAACTTCAAAGTGCGAAAAATGATGAACCAGAACAAAGAATCTGGTGCGGTAGCTGGATTGTCACGATCTGGCTGGTTTATTTGAACTAATGTTTTAAACCTCCGGTGAGGCCTATTCGGCCGTGGGCTGTTGGGGCTATGGCCAGCGTCATAAAAAGCGAAAGTGGGGACGATGAAGCAGAGGAATCTTAAATACGGATAATTGACAGCAGAAATCTCATAGTCACGGCGTACATTGAAACCGTAGAGGCTCACTAGTGACACTGATGGAGTGGGGTCTGGTGTAAAAGTGCCTTGGGGTGTTGGTGTTAACGTTCAAGACGGAAGGCGAACTGCACAGCAAAAGGCTGACTTTGTGAGGGGCATAGAACTAAAGCCGACGAGATGGTTATATCCGAACGGAAGGTTCAGCTACTTAGAATGAATGGGTTCCGGAGGCGGCCGGAACCAGTTGAAGAGTTTGTTAACACTTGTGGGTAAGAGCACGAGTTGGCGAAGGCATCGTCTAAAGAAGGAAGTGAATGGTTGCGGATATAATAATAATGATAATGATGTTTATTCCCAACTATCAAACTGATTATGGCAGTGCCATGCCATCATTGCACTGACATGCCTCGGTTTCTGTACAACTCCGTGACGGACGTCATTTTTGAGGTGTTTGTGATGTGCAGTTCTGCGGGCAACGGGATTTTGGGGGAAGTTTTGGCCGCTCATATAGAACAAAGCAGTTGTAAGGTCAGAGGTATTTCTTGGTCCGGATGGGGATCCCTTCGGGTGTAAAGCACAGATGAGATGGAGTGGATAACAGTCAAACGTGGCGTCGGAATCATGTGTGGCCGAAGGTCAAAGCTGGGGAATAGAAGAACGGGATGAGACCAGTAAGGCCTGAACGGTTTTAGAAGGCATCACCTATGAGTAAGCCCAAAAATAGAGAAAAAACTGAACGTTTACCGCACTTAGGGTGATGACTGCAGGTGCTTAAATGGGACAGGATAGGAGTGGATTTGTATGTAATAGCTTGGTTTTCTATGACTCTCTAAGCTTGCCATTATAGGCTAATGTAGTACCAGAGACGTTATAATACGCGTAGACATGATTTGGTTAGGAGAAGCAAACACAAGAACTGACGGGAGTAGAACTTCCGGGATGACTGACTAGGTTTTGTAGGTGTTATTCCATGGATTGGACAATACCATAATCCCGGAGGGAGAGTGAATCTAAGAGTAATGATTACCTGTTCCCGAAGCAATGCTGTTGGTTTTAATCAACGAGTGGTGCATGACGAAAAAACCTTTACGCACAAGCCTTGTATTCCGGAATCTCACTGCGTACCCATTATTCTTTTTTGCATGTATTTACTCCCGGGAGCAGTAAGTAGGTGGTTGTTTTGTTTCTGCTCGTTGCATTGCCAGATATATGACACAACCGAGACAAGTCCATAACCAGGAGCAACAAACAGAAAACAACAGTGCTCTTTCATGGATTTCCCGAATTAAAGGCCAGACTCAGGACCACCGGCGACGGGTGGCTCACCGGTGCTACTGGAGTAGTGATGGGTATACGAATGCACCATGGTACAACGTAACAGGGTGAAACTCCCTGCAGGCTTACCCGACCATCACACGAGGTTTTCATCCCTCGCACACGCCACCAGATTTGCAAGGAGGAAATCCACCACGCAGTCATAAATGCGGCTTGTGCATTAACAAACTACTCCAGCTACCAGGTTTTTTCCGGTCGCGGGAAAGCCGGGCCAGTAAGACAGCTCGGTCAATTAGAACAGGCAAACAGCAAACAGATGCTGGAAAACGCAGGTCGTGGAGGGGGCAAGCGAAAACGGCGGCTTCCAATGGGACATTGGGAATGGAATGGTGGTATTCATAGCGAGTGCACTATGGCTAAACAGAGGCTGGGCGCTGCTGTGAGTTACCATGTCAAGCAGAGGCGTGCCGCGATGTTATACGTGAGTGTTTCGTGGGCTGTGGAACACATCGTCAGATGAACTATATATACATATCGGCGTAAAATGCGCTTTAGTGTTGAAGAAACGATGGCATCGGTTTGGGTTTTGTTAGTTACAGCTAGGCCAAACAGGGCACCATTCCTCAGGCTGAGCTGAGAGAGGTCCAGGGTGGGGACTTGGCCATTACGAGGTATAGGGTGTCTGGATGAAAAAACGGGCCAGTAACACAACACATTCAGATCAAGCAGGCGTGTAACATACTAAAGTGGCTTGAAGCAAGTTAAAAGAAAAGAAGGATATAATAACGGGATCTTACGCTTGCCCACCAAATGTATCGTCGCTGAACCTAACGGCACAGTTCACCTGAGATAAGCCGATTCAACTAAACACCATAAGCAAGACGGGCTTATTTTTTCCTGTAATGAAGCGATTTTAACCAACTGTTCGAGTTTTTTCGTGAGTCAGGTTGGGGTCCGATGAGTGGTTGCATGCTTTGCAGCTTATGCTCTGTATCTGTCATTCCGAGAAAACCCCTCAGCACCGAAAGCACAATTCGGTTTGCCTTTGCTGCCTTTGCTTGCCAGTAAATATGATTTAATACGCCCATAGCGATACCAAGTAGCTCTCCAGGTGCAGTTTGACCTAGGTACATAAGTCATACGCAGTTTTTGACAACCTCCCAACCTTAACTCAAGTTGCTGGAACGCTAAGCGTAAATTTCACACTGTAAAGACGAAACGCTTTCTTGTTCGTGTGAGATGGTGAGGGTACCGAATGACTCCATCATGATAGTCACTCTGAACACAGCCTGTTTGGGTACAAGGACACAACTCTTTATTCTAGCCGAAGAATAGCAGCTTCAAATATGTATACGAGGCAAAACCGTCTGTAGAATTTTGTCCACCAGTGTGTTGTATGCTGTGGCGAATTCCATGTGCTTCCTTGGCTACATACGTACGTGCGTGCTTACGTACGTAAGCAAATAACGTTTTCCGATTATTTAAAGTTTACTATTCTACTAGTTGGTGCTTGATCAGGCGGCCGTTGATCAACAGATCAACAGCCACCTGATCAAGCACAAACTATCACACCCGAGCTACCAGTATTCCAATACATTACTATTCTACTATCTTATGCACTTTTTCCTAAGTCTTAGTATTTATTGACCTCGAAAAATGCCGCATATAAAAATGTTACCTGCTCTAAGATTTAGTATATAAACGCAAGAAATATAGGTATTTATATGCATAAGATGCTAATCTCGAAAAAATTTGGTTTCATAAAAATCCTTGGATAGCCGTCGGTTTAGATCAATGCGTTCTGATATCCATGTGAGGGCGAAGCACCTGAAAAGTTTGTGCATACATTCACAGAGGCTCCTTGTAAGCCAGTGGAATGCAATGGACAAAAGCTAAGGTAAAACTACTTTAGTTTAAAGGAAAACCACTGTAAATATGGTACAATTTATGTGGAATGGAAGACAAGGAATGAGGGACTCCAGAATTAAGACTCACCATCTGTGCCTTTTCGCAGGCTTGCTGGTTTAGGTTTATTATTGCTGGTCACCTCAGCCGATTAATTGAGGCCAAATGACTACACATGTTCTAACATCCTTTTGTGGAACGCTCCAGCCATGGGCGGTAAAGTTGTCTCCCGTGGGCTTTCTGGGTGACGTGTATATCGACTTTTCTTCATTAAGGTTAAAGCGTCACGCTGGTGATCACAGCATAACTGCATTGACGTCCACGTATGGCGCGTTGGCGCTGAAATTCGGGTAACCCGCAAAGTGGTGAGTATGGAAGTGCTCCGAGAAGTTTGGTGACGCAAATCGAACTATTGTCGACCGTGAAGCCCCGGTGGAACCAGCAGTAAAAGAATAATCCTCAAGTTTTCCACTGGATGATAATTTCAATCCGGCGTAACCCATCCTTCAATCTAATGGCCTACAAGGTTATGAAGTCATGGCGATGTGGAATCTAATCAGACGCCGTCCAAAAGTCAAGGAAGACGCCTTTCGATATGGGCCTCCTACTGAGACGTGTGTGGCAGCGAATTGGTCTCACGGGACCTCTCTTGGGAACTTTGTGCTACGCCAGGAACGTCAGGTAGTATGCGATTTGCTAAACTCAGAATGGCCGATCCCGAAGATGCGCAGCCACCAGTTTTCTCTTTTGACGCGAAAATGTCTTTTTGGAGATCAAAATGGTTCGTTGATTCGGTCGAGTCAGCAATTAAAGGTGAAATGGTAGCTAGAGGAGTGTTGCTCAATTGTTTGCATGAGGAACCGGTCAACCTCCGTGCGACTCGGAGGACAACGGTGGACCGCGCCGAGAGAAAGAGTGGTGGTCCCTTGACGCTGGCCAACGCCTATCTAACTTAGCGAAGCTTATGTTGTTTGTTCGACAGCTGTTGATTTTTTCGTGTTTGTGTGGACTCCCGAACACCCGCGATCTGCGTGGTGAACTAGGTGTACGAAAGATTTCCCGGTTTGCTGTTGTCGGGTCTGTTGCTTTGGTGTTCGTGGTCGTGGGCGATGACTGTGTCCACAGTGAGAGGGGCCGCTGATCGCGCAGTGGAGCTGGGGGCTAAACATTTGACATTCTCAGTGGCTGTAGGTTTCTTGCAGCATTTCCCTATGTCAATGTCAACTCCTGCGGTTGATTTTTCAGCAGGCCTTGTCGCTTATATACTCACAACTGACCTATCCAGTTCAGAAGTTGTAAGGTTGAGTTTACTATTGTGCCTTTATCGTCTGCTACGGAAATACGCGATGAAAGCTCAACATATTTTGGATGATGCGTCCACGCGAGGCTTGCCTCCGCCGGAATATCACTTTCTTTTGTAGCCGAGTGGTCCGCGGGGTTGAGTAGAAAGTGTAATCCGGAGTCGTGGCCAGTTGCATCGGCGTGATTTCAAGTGTACAGTGGGCCAGATCTACAGGGTTGTTTGGCCATAAGTTTGGGGTTGACTGAACTGGAGCAAAGCGGAAGCCCGTTTCGTGCCTCCCCTCAAGGACTTCTGTGGCTCAGCTTTCGCGCCTCTACAGGGCGATCCTCGGTTATACGCTTGATCATTGGGCAGGCATTTTAAATGCGGATGGGATGGAAAGGGTGATTGAAAGCCCACATGTTCGTTTGCTTCCCTTACTGTGTAACCACTGTGTGTGGAGCGATCCGTGTTCAGGCTTTGTGAGGACACCGCCAAGGAACAGCAGTAACAGGTTCGTTGCGCGATTTTTCTAGAGAACGGACTTCAGTTGATCAGTCTGCTCTCTTTCATGCGCCTGCCCACCAGAGACGCAGTGGAGGTCTCGACTGACGCATCAGAGAGTTGAACAATCTTATTCGCAGTCGACGGACCCGGGATGGATAGCGCGTGGTACTCGTCCAGGAAAGAAATTTCATCATCGACGTTCGCCCAGTTCGCTCTGCTGTTTGTGTTTATATCCCCAATAGCTTCACTTTTGCGTCGAGTATCCCGGTTAAAACGGAACATTCGCAATGGCCTTTCCGATTAAGTAGTGGGTATTGGTTTCGTTTTTGGAAGCCTTCGTTTTAGTCGCGGACTGCATAGCACTCTTAATGTGGAGGCAGCTGGCGCGGACAAACGGGTAAGGAGAGTTAGCTAGGTGACTTACTTGGTCGTCCTGTACACTCGTGCATTTAAAGTGCCACCAAGCCTTGCAGGTGTGGCATTGCATACCACGTCTTACGTCGGACGGACAGCCGTTTCACCCACATCTATTTTGGTCCATCGGTGGCTGCAGAGAGCAGCATGTATTGATATGCGTCATGATTGAGACTGGGTGTACAATTGGAACTGAGTGCAAAATAACAGAGGTTAACAAGTAAATGTTATGGTAGAGTGAAGAAAGCCAACAAATGACACGTGTGAACTCTGTAAGTAGATTGAACAGTGGAAGAACTCTTTCACACATCTACACGATGGAAATACGAAGGTAATTTCGAACGTGCCGGCGATGGCTTGCGCGCGTGAGCGTATTGCTGAAACACGCTGGAAGATAATAATGCAATATTAAAATGGAGTTTCTCCTACAAAGTTGGCCAGTAATGGAACGTTTGAGAGTTAGCAAATCCTGAAGCTTTCGGACTCGAACATGCTGTCATAGTCATCCTGAGACGACGATAAGCATGCACTTCGGCGGAAAAACGTCAGCTTCGAACTCCCTGAGGTTCGTTTTAGGGAACGACTATTTACTCAGAAACAGGAAACGCAAAATCAGTCGCATCTACATGGGGCATCGTGTTGTGACCCGAACCCCAAACGTGGATTCGAAACTTCTGCCGTGCAGACTTTTCGGGAATGCGCATCTTTCTTAACCAAGTTAAACTGGGGCCAGCCTCAGTGGAAGACTTATATAGGACTATTGTCCAGAAAGTTCACGAGGCTGACGCGATGTTCGTCCCAAAAAAACCAGCACGCAGTCGGATGAGCCGTAAACTACCCAAAAAGGATCCGGCGTCTTCTGGAAAAGAGGTCACAACTATATCTCAAAAAGTTGACTACAGGAGACACAGAAGATAAGCTGGCATTTCGTAAAATGCGGAACCCCTGTAAATCGGAAATCCGCCAATGGAACATACGAAAACAAGCCACCATTATGGACCTCGCCCGGAAAAACAGAAATGTGCTGTTCAAATACATGAGACATCGCCGAAGAAACAAACCATCCGCGTTCTCCCTGAGGGACAGGAACGGGGAACCCACGAGTGACCCAATAGTGGTATCTGAGTTCTACAGAGATCACTATGCAGGTCTGTATTCAGTCACAGCGTTCTCGTCACATCCAACCTTGTCAAGGCGTACCTACGAACGGCCTCTAACCGACTTGGTATTCACGGTGGAGGACATTAGCCAACTCCTGCATAAGAGCAACCCATTCTGCTCGTTGGGGCCCGACGAAGTCCACCCAAGGATCCTGAAGGAAACGTCGTACACACTGGCAACTCATTTACATCTGCTGTTTCGTCAGTCGCTTGACGAAGGCCACCTTCCCTCTGTTTGGAAGGAAGCGATTGTCACGCCAATCTACAAAACTGGTGACCGACTATCGCCTGGCAGCTACAGGCCTATAAGCCTCACTAGCGTGCCATGCAAGGTGATGGAACGCATTCTGAAGCGAGCCATTCTAGATCACCTGACTTCCAACAACTTGATTTCTCAAACTCAACACGGATTTCTCCCAAACCGTTCCTGCGTGACGAACATGCTCGTATTTATGGACAGCTTAACCCAAGCCAAGGACGAGGGACTCATATCGGATGCCATATTTTTCGACTTTTCAAAAGCATTTGATCGAGTCCCACACGTCCCTCTGCTCCACAAACTCGAGTCTTACGGGATTCAAGGGAAAATCCTACACTGGATCAAGGCATTCCTATCAGACAGATCATTCCGAGTGAAAGTAGGCTCGACCTACTCTTCTGCGGCGCCGGTCTCCATTGGAGTTCCTCAGGGCTCCGTTTTGGGACCTTTGCTGTTTCTGATATACGTCAATGACCTTCCAGATGTTATTTCAAGTCCATGTCTACTTTTTGCGGACGACTTGAAATCGTGGAGTTCCAATGCCAGTGCCCTCCAAATTGATGTAGACGCCGCAAAGCAGTGGTCGTTGGACTGGCACCTTCCTCTGAATGACGAAAAGTGCGTCCATATGTCATTTGGAGGAGACTCAGCGAACTCCTTTGTCATGCATGGTGAGAAAGGACCAGAAGACATCACGAGGATAGATGCCAAAAAAGATTTGGGTATCTGGCTCTCTCCAAACCTGTCCTTCTCACTGCACCTTGAGAAATCGGCTCAGAAGGCATTCGCTGTTCTACGGATGATTCGGCGTACCTTCTCTCGTATTACTCGCACGGACTTCCAAATACTCTATGGGGCCTATGTCAGACCGCTCCTTGAATATGCCAACCCGGTTGTCTACTCAGGACGCACGAAAGACGTAATCCTCATTGAGCGTGTCCAGCGAGCTGCTACGAAAATGGTTGCCGGTCTCAAGTCCATGGACCACGAAACGCGTCTCGCGGTACTCGACCTCTTTCCCTTGGAGTACCGTCGCCTCCGAGGGGACTTAATCCTTACTTACGCCCTGTTTGAACAAGGCTTGTTTGCCAACAGGTTTTTCACCGTTGACCGAGCAAACACACGGCGGGTACATGGTAAGAAGATTTTTAAGCTCAGAGCGCACACCTTCATTAGGCAAACTTTTTTCTCATTTCGGGTAGTTGCTGCGTGGAATAACCTTCCTGATACGGTTGTCCACGCTCCCTCTAGAACTCAGTTCAAAACACTATTGGACACTTATTTACGCGAGTCCTCGCGCTGGCAAACATACTGCCCCGCGCTGAGAACTTAAAGAGCAGTGCTACACCCTTTTTTCACTTGTGCCTTTCAGGTGAACGACAGCTGCAGAACGACAAGAACAAAACCGACCCGGGAAACTTGGGCAAAAGCCTCGATCCTGTGTATCAATCCGTGAATCCGTGAATCCGTGACATTGGCCAGATCACCACGATGTATTTTTGAACTATGCACAAAGTTAAAGTTGCCCCGGAAAGCCAGTATTCTGCATTAATAAGTTTCCTGAATAATCAAACAGGTGGAGCTTACGAAGGACACGACGGCACGGAGCTACTTTATATGCGATGCCGAGGTTGCAGTAGGAGGTAATCAGTCGCCTGATCGGAATGGAGATCCTTGACGTGCAATCGAGTTTGAGAATCTCTGTTGTAATGGCTTGTGGCTGCAAGTACGATGGGGTTATTCTATGTGCTTACATAATTAACCCTTTTCTGGGCTTTAGCTTGCTGTGGTTTCGCCTTGGAGAACCACTTCGTCTGATAATATGCGGCATTAAAATTTTGTGGAGGTTCTGATGTTTTTTCATTTGAATCAAAGTATGACCTTGAACCAATCGTGGGTTCTTAAGTCTGAGGTGTCGCTTTTGCCCTGGATGTTTTTCACTGATGGAAAAAATTGCCAGGGTTTGAGTGTAAATTTAGCGTGCCTTGTTGCATAATTGGATCTCGTTTAATTTGCTCCTGACGAATGTTACTTCCGTGAATCCACTGCAGTGAAGACTGAAGTTATCGCGATGTCATTCCACCAGTAATCAGCCTGAATGTAACTGAGACTAAAGGTCCGTGTCCACAAAATGGCCGTAAAAGCAGTCCTATTCTATGGCTGGACAATGCGGACTCAGACCAAGGGGTTGGTTAGATTTTTGAGTTTCTGAACACTCGTGTCTCCGCAGTACAGTCGACGTTAAATTGTCGCAATATGTATGTAGTGAAGCGGTCGCTGGGCGAATAATATGCGGTGAGTCCGATTCGCCGAAGCAACGGAGGAGGCCTATCAGGCTGAATTAGTTTGGATCATGTGTTACGTAGGCCTGACCACCGTCTTGCCTCGCAAGAATGATAACGCATTCAATCCTGGCCGCCGCCAAACCTGCCACTCTCGTCGACACAGGAAACAAGCAAGTGTAATCGGCTCAATGAACCAGTGGAGAGTGACTTCATGATCTTTTCCGAAGGGTACCTTTTTCATGCTCAGTATTCCACTACTCTCCGACCAAGCAGCAAAAAGTTAAAGTCACAATGCTCCCTAAGTCGAGTACAAGGCTTGGTCCTCCAGACTTCGGTGATACCCGTCCCAGACCACTGAAGGTGGCTTTATTGGGCCTTAGTGATTTGCTTGAACTCCTGAGAAACAGAATGAAAGGAGAGCCACGCAACCCAAGCGGATGCCGCATGGACAGGAGGATAAACAAGCGGTCGCTGCTCCTAGATTACCCACTGTTGATAAACAAAAACTTCACGACCAACTGTGACGTTCGAACCGGGGATTAGTAGCCGTGACTTAAACAACCGAGTGACCGCGTATAATAGGGCATGACCTAGGAAACATTTTCACAGTTGAAGTGTGATGACAGAGATGAGGGGCTTCCGAGTTTCAACAGCAGGTTACCGGACATGTCGTACGAATTCCAACAGTTATCCTCAAGATGGGTTGCTCTACGTTTTGGTAGGATAGAAAGCTCAGCGTAGTTTACTTCGACGGTGTATGTGGATGTGTGGTGCTTCCAATCTGCACAATGCAAGCGCGCTCCGATCGGGGCACCGAAGTCCTCATCCACGCTTGATGCACTCACGAGGTGTTGTGAAAAAAGCCCACCAAATACTTTATTAATATTTAAACATACCCAGAAGTCGATTGGCCCATTCAGGAAGGAGTCACACGATCTGTTTTCGAAACCATTCTTGAAGGAAAGGAACCTTCATTCTTCAGCTTCGTCATCGACATGATTACGGAACACTCCCAGCCTGTTATAATCATCGACAGTAGAACACCAGTGTCCAACACCGATGCTTCTGTGCCATACAACCACGATTTGTCTGGTAGCCTTATTGTGAAAAATAAGAATAAATGTGGACAGGGAAGGGATTCGGTGCTACCCTACTTAAGTCATTCCGGGGTGCCAACACTACCAAAACTCATTCAGTCAATCTGGATGGAAATTGACGACAAGAATGCCATTGACAATGATTAGCAGCCATATCTTGCAGCGTCTCCAGCCAGGCGCAATGAAGATCATGTGAACCCAACATCGAGGAAGGTGAGTTGCGCCGACAGTACAAAAACGTTTCGTTATCTCTTTCGCACTCTGCAAGGTCGATGATGGGCGGCCTCTCTGCTTCCGCCACTCTGAATTGGGCACGGAAAACAGCACTCTTCGGCAACCGATGGTTCGGTTTCTGGTGCTGGAGACGTTCTTCACTGGAAGTCCTCGTTTGGCAACCGAGTACTCGCTTTCTAACTGTCCCGTTACGGATTCGCTGACACCAACCCACACGAGCTATGGTTCTGAGACATCTTTTGTCAAAGACCTGAAGACGTGTCAGTTCCGCTGCTCGAACGGGCCAAGTCTCAGCCATACAACAAAACGTCCAGTACTGTAGCCTGATACACACGTTCCTGGAGACGCTATAGGTATCTCAAATTAGCAAACGCGATCCAAGGCTCGCAGATTCATGCATTAACCTCATAGGTCACGCCACCATCAGAACTGATACAAAGTACATAAAACCCGACAACTTCGAATGACCTCTTCGTGGATTGCAAGTGGAGTGTTCAGTGGCTGCATTTCCAGTAACATCACCTTATTGTAATCGTACTCACTCAGCTTTAACCCTCTTTTACTGCCTTGCTGCCGTGCCACCTGCGGTAGGAACTAGGGCTTGGATACTGCCAGGTTGCCCAAGCCCAGACAGGAGCAATCTAGATGCTGAGGTTGATTTGAACCATGAATCTTCAGATCTATACGTCGGCGCTTAACCACTGGGCTAACTCGAGCTCAAAACGTTGTAGTCGTTGAACGAGCATGGCCTTACGCTTTTCGAGTGGAGAGGGCATGCCAAACGACGGGATGACTGGTCATTTCGTTCAAAAACACCTGCACCTTCTATTCGAAGATGAGATTTATGTCTGCATATTCCAGATGGACAAAATTTTCTTCAGCAGCAGGAGCGTTGTTTTGGAGACCCTGAAGGGTTCGTCCCATTATATCGTGGGTCACGAAATTACCTAGGAGTTAATAGAGTGGGCAACCCTGGTTGCCCGGTTTGTGTACGGAAGCTTTTGGAGAGCTCCCTGTATGCACTTACGCGTCCAGGAGCCTCACAACTCAAAGAACTTACAATTTTCACAAACTTTCGGGACATTGCTTGCTGGGAGAGTGTGTTATGCAGAACAGACTGGTCAACCGAGTCGAACGCGTCCTGGAAGTTCAGGAATACTAAAATTATGTTTTTTTACACGTATGACGGTATTGTAGCGTCTAATGGAGTGCGAAGATCAGCGAAACCCCTACCAGGTCGGAATTTTTATCTTGCTGTTCTCGAGTCACCACGAGCCACCATAAAAGGGCGAAGGAAAAGTAATACCAAAAGTCTCGTTACGACAGGGGTAAGGTGATCCCCGTGTAATTACGGCAACCACTACGGGCCTTATTTTTTTAAATGGACACTGTCCCCGAGTCTCCTCACTTGTCAGTGATAGCCTCCCTTTCCCAAATGCAGGCAGACAGCTCAGAAAAGCGCTGGCTGAGGATTTCACCGTCATCTTTGGAGAAGGGGAGTGGGAGGTTATTCAAATCAGGAGCTCGGTGGTGCTTGAGAGTAAGTATGCAGTGGTAAACCTTCGAGGCCGCAAGGGATTCCTGGTCCACCGTCCAGGGTTCTAGTAAACCGTAGGCGCCAGATGAATGGCAACTAGTTCCCAAGAGAATCGTTGTTCGAAGTAGTTGGCCCTTCGGTCGAAGCGTTTTTTTATTCAAGATGGTGGCTCCACTCTTATCCTTGGTGATTTCGCTCACAGGGGTTTTCCAAGGACCGGTCGCACGGATCAAACAAACTTCGGGCATTCCCGGATTTCTGGACTTTTTCCGTTTCCTTGGTTTCCCGCATCCATCAGACTTCACGCATGCTTTATTTCACTTCACGTCTGATAATTCGTCGGGTCAAGTTATGTTCCAGCCCGGCTGGGATATTTCTCCGAGATTCAAGCAAGACCTCTGTTCGGCCTGATATCCAGTTTTTGAGTGAGCCTGGTAGCGTCCTGCCACGGGCAAAATTCCCAGCGCTGTGCAAACGGGTAACGATTTCGTCCCAGCATGAATCCATGTCTGATAGTCGAGCAGTTGGAAGAGACCTCAGAAGACGATTCTGGTAACTTTGCCTAACATTCGGATCTGCCAGCTTCTCAGTTGCCGAGCAACTTGTCCGCACTTTACACGGCCCTGGAAAACTAAGGGAGAAGCGACTCCGGATGAGTGCCTGGTTGGAGTTCGCAAGTGTGTTCCAAAACGAGCGACAGTCAGTTATTGGTCCGCGCCATTCGTAACTGATGGCGATTTGATTAAATTGAGTTTGTAGCCGGCTCTCTGTTGGAGAACACTATGTGGTCAGACGTCTTTGGCTATTTGGAAAGTTATTAGTGCATAAAACAGCCTGCGGTCAGCGAATAGCTGAAGCAAACATCCGCCGTTGTTCGTGGTACCGAGTGTAATCCGTCTCGAACACCTAAGATCCTCTGATCCGGCTCGATTATGCATTCAGATCTCCGGCGACCAAATCGATATCTGAGCCTTCAGCTCGCCGCAACAGGGCATTTGTGGCGTCATAAAGCTTGTCTTTGACGTTGTCAAAGCTACAGCCTGTTGGGGTTTAAGCAGACACGGCAAACAAACAGCGATCAGCTTCCCGCTTGTGAGACTACTCCACGAAAGTTGTCAGACAAACCACACAGAGGCAGCTATCAACGGGTATCCAGTCAAGCGGGGATCTTTCCGCCCATTGACTTAGGACGGTACAATCCCCTGCACATCCTGCCTCAACAGTCTCTTGATCGCCAGAGATATGCAGCCTGAAGCGAGTGGAGTGATTGGCGCGTTAGCTCAACCACTATGCTTGCATCTTAAATTCTTGTTTCTGCTGCACAACGCACATTAATGTCAAGTGAGACCAATGTGAGGGCACGAGCAGCTTGTTTTCCTGGTTGCTTCGGAGTGCGAACGTTGAAAGCAGCCAGACAGACTGGGCGTCGAGTCTTGAAGATCGTTTTTGAGATGCCTGAGGATAGCATAGCCTTTTTTTGCTTACCAGCCCTGCAGCACGTAAGGCGACTCGGCGGATGGCACCACGCGACGGCCGATGTGTCATGAGATCATATGTACGTGGACTGGGATACTGCATGGGCGTCCAGACCTAGACAGGATGACAGTTACGCTCCTCGAACAAAGCCTTTTTCTCAAAAGCCTATCCTCAAGGCAGCGATGTTTGGTGGGAAATTCATGTACATTACCATTTCCAACACGTTCCAACCCTCAATCTCTCAAGGCTGCGATAGCTGATTCATAGTCTTTGCAGTCTTTGATGAATCAGCAAATGCCAGGGGCAACGTAATTAAACAAGGTTTTCAGTTTATCTGGTGAATGAGAAGCAACTGACTCTAGGAAATTCGCGAAAGTACAAGACCATTGCTCCCAGATATATGCCGAATCTTGAGTATTGGGATCGGTATCAAATCGTTCAGGATGTAAGAATCGATCAATTGTTCGATGAAAATTTTTGGATGAATAAATTGTGTTCGACAAGGGATGGAGTGCGGCGTCAATCGGAATAAGAATAAAAAAGGACTGAGGGCCCGGAAGCTAGGCTTTATTTATCCAAAACTTTGACACTGAGAGCGGAAACGAAAAAAAGTGATTTAGCAATGAACGGTGAAACGTTTAAAAAAAAACAGAAAAAATATACAACACCGCCAGTTTCCACGTTCCCAATCATCGTCGTATGAAGAGGCGACTGCTGCTAGTATGGGGTCTTCATGTTTCTTCTGTGGCTATGCTCGTCACCCGCGTTATAAATGCTCCGCTAAAGAGGCGGCCTGCAAAAAACTGTGGAAAGAAAGAGCATTTTCAAAAGATATGTAGATCTACCACTGGCCCGAGGGACACCCCATCTGTTTCAAGTGCACTATCTTGCTTCACTGCAACGGCTCCTGAGTGTCTCAAAGAAGCAGTCACCGATGTGAAAGTGAGTGGCGGCCCACTTCGAGCTCTTGTTGATACTGTTAGCTCAGAAAGTTTCACTTCCGAAAATGTAGTCCGTCGTAACAAGTGGTCTGTAGTACCATCGTCATCTGAGATTACTTTGGCATCCATCCAGCATAAACCTTTACTCTTGGTAATTGTTTTCTAACGTTGCAACATAAACAAAACAAGTACCCCTCTTTCAAGTTTTCAGTAATACGTGACCTCTGTGTGGATATTTTGCTGGGACATAACTTTCTTAAGCTTCACAAATCCTCGGAAATTTCACTCAACGGTGATAAACCTTCCTTCTCGCTCTGCGTTCTAATTGTTGTCAAAATCGAACCTCTCAATTTGTTTGAGCATTTTGATCCAAGGTGTAAGCTCATCGCCATAAAGTCCAGACGACATTTTGAAGACGACCAGGCATAGAAAACCAACTGCTGACACGCTCTCTCGGAGTGTCTGTGTGAACACTTCATCTCAGCTGGATCTTGAACGCTTACATGCAGCTCTGCCATCCTGGAGCAACACGCATGATGCATTTCGTTCGTGCTAAGAATCGTCCATTCTCCTTAGAGAATGCACCACTTGTCATTAAGCAGTGTCATGTGTGTGCTCAATGGAAACCATGTTTCTTCAAGCCATCTGATGGTACACTCATTAAAGGCACACAAATCTTTGAACGTTTAACCATTGACTTCAAGGGATCACTGCCTTCGACGACTCGAAACAACTATCTACTGACGGTCGTAGATAAGTATTCCTGTTTTCCGTTCGCCTATGCTTGTCCAGATATAAATTCGTCTACGGTGATATCATGCCTTGTGCCGCTCTTCGGTACATTTGGCCTGCCCGGTTTCATGCATTAGGATCGTGGCTCATCGTTCATTTCGGATGAGGTCAAGCGAGTTCTTCATGAAAAAGGCGTTGCCACCAGTCGAAACACTCCAGATAACCTGAGGGGGTCTGGTCTGTACCATAAATCAACCCGACGCATCATCGGACGCCAGGTGAAACTGAGTGTCGTGCAAACCTGTGGGGCCCCCTTCAACTTCTGAAGTGGTTGAGTGTATATCTCTACTCAAGCGTCCTCGTGCTACCGGTCCTAATGACCTTCCATCTGTTGTGTTCAAGGATGACGGTGGATTCCGCAGCCAGTGTCTGTCTAGGCTATTTGGGTCTATGTGAGAGAAAGAGGCCGTCCCAGACAACTGGGGTGAATCGATAATAGTACCCATTTTCAAAAAGATACTCGCAGTAAATGTGGTAACCAAGAGGTGTTAGCTTGACTCCTGTTGTAGCAGGGCTTCTGGCATTACTGATCCTTCGTCATCTTAAGATGGCACGTGGATGCTTGACTCGTGAGCATCAGGCGGGATTTCGACCGGGAAGAGTCCGCGTCGACCACACTGTAGATTGTAACTGATGTCCCGGTGGTTTTCGCAACGCCGTACTTGCAGGCAACCCACAATCTGGATGTTCCCTGGCTTGGAGGGTGCGTCCGATTCTGTGGATCGTTCACTGCTGTTAACTACACTTGCTCAACGTGTTATGCTCCAGAAGTTTGTGAAGATAATCCGGTGCCTATACTCACATGCTTCTGTGCGTGTGAGACTGTATGGTGGGCTTTCTAAGAAAAAGCGGTTTCCGACAGGGATGCCCAATCTCTCCCATCTTGTTCGACTGCGCGTTCGATGAAATAATGGGACGGAATCTGGGGCTTTCAAAAGTTCGGTGTTCAAATCGTTGATGCTGAGAACTTTGTGGATCTGGAGTACGCAGATGACATAATCCTGGTTTCTGAAGACTAAGGTGAAGCACAAACTTTCAGAGGGACCCGTGAGCACGCCATATCACTTTTGTGCACTACGTCTGCAAATTATTAGTGTCTATATTCAGTCTGATCACCTTGATTAAGCTCTCTGATGAGCTGTCAGGCACGATGTAGATATAGGGTAAAACGTTAGTTCCTCGCCGGTTGGTCTTTTCCTTGTGACCATTAGTGTTTCCGGCTGTTCCTGCCTTCCTCAGTCCTCATACTTCGTTTTGCGTGTCAATTACTCATCGAAACTGCCGATTTTGGTCTAGATAACCTGCCTGATGAATGTCAAATTGTTTCCAGCTTCAGTGCTCAGTTAACGTGTTTATTGGTCCCGCGTGTTGTTAATCTACGCTCCATGATTCGAGAAACATCAGGGGTGAAAATTCATTGTTTTGAAATACCGAATCATCATCACTCGTCGTTTGGAGTGATCTGACATCTATGCGGAAGCTGTTGCTTGTTCTGTTCGTTTTGGCGTCATTGTTTGGACGATCACTATGCGCATTGCACCTTACAGCGTCACACCCATCATTCCGTTTAGCTACAGAGAACGAGGTAATTTTCATTAAAAGTGTGGACTCAGTGCAACTCCTTTTCGAGGTTCCTGTTGATGACCATCTTCTCGTGCATACTTTAAATGGAGAAATTCTTCTCGTTCATCGTTCTACTGGATTAATTAATTGGACACGACATTTAGGTAAGAAGTGTGTCGACCCCAATCCTAACTTTTTATAATATAGATCCGGCCCTGCAAGTAACCTATAACCTAGGGTAAGCCGGTTACTATCAGCCATATGATTTGTTCAGACCCATATTGATTGTGGATCCAATCGAAGCCCGTGTGTATGAATACTCCAGTGATGCGTCAGATGATTTGCTTACTCATCTGGATCACTCTATCATGGGTTACGTTCGTCGTTCACCAACATACTATAAAGATTTCCGTACTTTTGGTGAGTTACGTGCGCATAGCACAAAGGGAATCATTCTGACTCTACGCGCGATGTATAGCTTAATTCTAAGTGAATTTTTTCATTCATTCACCTCCGCAATATGATTGTTCGGTTTTTGTAATCATCACATCAAAGGAGAAACACATTGCACTTGGAGGGGTCTTCGTGCTCAGTTTCCATAAACATTCTGATGTACATAGACAATCCGGATACGAACTGGTAGCTCATAAGTGCAGAAAGGACCCATATTTCCTCTCAGTCTCGCCCCTTAGACAGCTAGCCTTTTTAGTTGGTCCCAGGCATATTTACGAAGCAGCATTGCTTCGTGTGGCTGGAATCAGTGAAATCATTGCGTGGCGTACGTTGCTCGCCCTTCCACAAACAAGTATATTTGTTCAAAACACCAAATATGAGTATGGGTTATTTGGTTGACTCGTACTGATTTATTGATAGTGAGAGAGTGAAAGTTGGAAGTCGTTCATGTTTCAAAATGTCGCATGACTAGGTTGGTTTAAGTTCTTATCCCTGTGTATCTAAAGTTCACGACCTATTTAAATGTATAATAGATTGACTACAAACGGACCCGCCAAAATCCTTACCGTCTTCTACAAGCAATATCCTAATTGGGTGATAGTAACCAGATTTATGGGGTACATTTGATTTTCTGCCTTACTTCCTGCTTGAATGTGTAAAGTTGCAGATATTTGAAGTTCCTCTGAACCAATATTAAGTGTATGAGCTTGCGTTGACGCTAGGTTGAATTCGCATCTTTCGCACTTTCGGCAATGAACGTTTACTTTCTTTTTGATCGGATGCTTCAAGGAAGATCATGTAGGGATTTTGACGATTGTTTTGATACCCCATGCCTAATGCAGTTACTACTCAAATGTATAGGGTGGCAATACCAATCAACAAAGCAATCGGCTGTCCATTTTGGCTAAGTCACCAGACCATTGTGACATCCCAAGTGATTAATGAGCCGAAGCAGCTAGCAGTCGCCACACTGGATCATTCCAATTCGGATCGATAAAATTAAAACAGCTATCCTGGCTTTAGTTGCCGCGCGACTTGTATTTCGCAGGTGAAAGTATCCCACCCAATAATCGCTATGTCGTTGAGGTCAGGGGCCAAATCGCGACTTGAGCGTTGGCCACAGGAAAGCTAGATATGTAGAGAAGGGAGGGTGTTGATGGCGACTGATAACGTTGCTTGTCTCCGTCAACGTCGGAGGCATTTACTTCCAAAACCTCTTTCGTCAGACTTCATTCCTTATAACACCCATTCATCCCCAAGTCCCACAAGTTCGGTTTATTTTCATCCCAGGGCCGAAGCGTGTACATCAGAAACGCATCTCACATCTCGCGTTGTTTTACTCATGGTGCAGTGATTCTTTATTGAGAAAATTCGAAATCGCTCTCTTAAGGAGCGATTTGGCTTCTTCAACCATGAATTTAGAACACCCACCTAGCGTATCCATGGCTCTTTACTCCATTGCTCTTTCGGTTCTGGATTTTTTGACTTTTTCAGTGGTGCAGGCGGCACGTAACTCGCAAAACACTTGCAATTTTTGAGTAGTATTGATTGATACTGCTGTGGCAAACGGCCCAAACTACCTCCTGTTGATTTTCTCAGTCCAGAAGGCATCATCTATACAAACGAATAACCTACGATAAACGACTTCCCCGCAAGTAACAGTGTATCGTACACATGGTGCCAGGACCATAGAGCTGTTTTTGTGCTTCGTCTAATGTTGGCTAAATAATACTCAATCATGTATCCGATTAAGGCTTGTTTGGGTAAACAGAGCTCATCAGAAAACGAAAGAAGCTTGAAGATCCATAGTTTTACTCTGCACTGGCCCTCGAGTAATGGCGTGAAGTCGAATTCCACTGTAAACGGAAGTTTATCTACAGCACCTCTTTGTTTTGACTGAAACTTACATTTGGTCGGTACTGGTTTGGCGCAGTTCGGTGGACCTCCTCACTTAATGTTCGTCGCTGATAGTGCACCCACCTCAGGCTGTCTGGATGTATCATGTCTATCTGGTTGGTTGCACAATAAGACGGCTCGAATCAGATAATGTTGGCCATGTTTGGACAACTTGAGTGCTCAGAACATATTTCACCTAATTTGGTTTTTAATCGAACTCCCTCTCTTGCGGTTTACTCTCCGAAGAAGATTCAGTGGTAAATGGAAATCATAAACGAGGGTGCTCGTTCTCTCATCGGATAACTTGTTTCTGAAGAAAAGAAAGGATTTCAGCATAATCCCACAAAGATAATATTGGAAATATGCAATATAAACTGGGGTCCAGATCACTGGGCAGGATATTCTCAGCAAAAACGTAGTCCGGTGCCGCTGCACTCGTCTTTCATTCGTCACGTTCGTTGTCGGCTGTGACTGTGAGTTTAGACTCCCACCAGTCGGTTTCTGAAGTTCTAATGTGCTCTCCTGCTTTGAAGGGCCACATGAGGTCCCAACAGAATGGTGATGAGTCGTTGTGTTCTGCTTTGACTAGATTGCTTTTTTCTGGGAATAAGAACTTGTTCCGGGATTTGGGGCCGGTCAGCCGCCGTGCATGCTTACAAATGTGCCCTAAATGGATTTTTCAATCGTAGGACTATGAGCTTCACGGTATGTCTGCAACACTGGTACTGGGTTCTTTAACCTTCTAACTCCCAACTTCGGTATGTGAGCACCGAGCAGGATTTCGACCATATCTTTACATCACGCCAAACGCTTCAACATGTCGCATGCCACCCATAAAAAATCACGGCTTTTTTTGACATCCAGAAAGCCTTCGAATAAATTGGCTTACACAAATATACATGGTCAAAGTGGTACACCTTTGAGTTTTGTGAACATTCTTCGTGTCCGATCGGGTTCAGGCCTACTGTGAACCATCCGAAATTTTCACCACATATAGTGGGTTCGTCGGGGTTGTCGCGTCTTTCTCTTTTTGTTCAGTTTTATCGTGCGCACGCCAAGTGACCATTACTCTTTGTATCGTAATTACGTCGAATGTCGGCTCATGGCAGTAGTGCACTATGGATTGTTTCGGTCGCCGATGTTCTCTACTCATGAGAATTGTCCGGATGCACTACTTCACTGCTATCTGGTAAAGACCACCGGACGAAAAAAATATCCGTCTTCGAACTCCGCATAGGTCGATTCCCTCTAAGTCAGACTCATGGGCATTCTGACTCAATTATTCCATCTTCTTTTCACTTTCTTCGGTAGAATGTCGTGGGCCGGTATCTGCTGCATTCGGTGCGACTTGCTTATGCGAGATCTAGGGTGGTAACTAAAAACCTACCGAGACAATGATCAAGGGTGCCTCTTACCACTCCTAGATGTTTAGCATGTGGTCAATTTTCCGAGTCTGTCGCAATATAGGCGTTCATGGTGGAAGTTAGCAAAGTGCCGCGTGATATAGGAATTCTGGAGGCTAAAGTGACTAAAAGTCAGGCGGCCAGGCTGCAGGAATCACAAAGGCGATGTAAACACCTGGAACAACTGGGTTGAGAAGCATGGCTCTAACAGGATCAAAAGAGGCAACTGTTGTCCAATAAGGATTAACGGTGAACTTGAAATACAATACCACCTTTCTGTTCTCCTTAAATGGGACAAATTTTTCCGGTTTCTTCCAATGCTGTCTCTTAGAGAGACTACTGTACTCCTATTTTGAACTCAAAATCTTCTCATGTCGGCCCGGTGTTGTCCCGTCTTCTTCAAGCGGTCGCCATATTTGTCCCTTCTTCGTGCAGTAACTGCAATTTATTCACACCCTTATCGTCTTCACGGTTGGCTGTAGGGCTTTGGGGTCCCTTCCATCGCAATAAAATCGATTGTTGTCGTGGCATGTCTCGCTCACGGCCCTTTTCTGAGACTGCTTCGGGTTCTTACTCGTTTGGTTGCATTTGAATGCATACGAGTTTCTCCTGTACTGTATTGACAAGCTACGGAGGCTAGCGACACTCTTGTGAAACTTAGAAAGAAATGTGAGCAACATATCGCAATTAGGAGAATAGATATATAGTCTGTCGTGTGTGTATTTTGTTCCTCCCTATGTACACTTTATCTGGTGGTCCTAACACATTTCCGATGGAGAATGAGGTAGTAGCGTTTAAAATCGTCTTTCACGTCTATTATTGAGGGAACATGTCTACAATTCTTAAGATTAGGATCCGTAGCCAATTTGAAAAGACCCTTGCGGGAATTCGAAAGCGGGTCTTCTAAATGAGATACGCGATGTTTACCACCGGGCTACCCGGGCTGCACTCAGAACTGAGCTTATAACAATCCGTGTCATAATAGTCAAGCTGAGGCACCCATTCGGTGCCGTGCAACGCGAAAGAGACACGAGGACTGAGATATTCCCACATTGCCAAAGCTTGTACACGCAATCTAGAAGCCGGGGTTGGGTTCGTACCTTAACCACTAAGCTTCCTCTAGTTCATCCTCTGTTAGATACACTGTGGTCGCATCAGAAGACTTCTGCAGGATTGTCTCAGACCATGATTTAATGTTAGCCAGATGCTACAACCCAGTGAAACAATTGATCATTGTCCACCACACATGCTCTTCTAGCAAAGCAGTTAATACTTGGGATCGGTCGGTCTACAAAGGATAGAGTACCAAGCAATGGGCCTGATTGGTGATCATCCGCATTCTTTTAGGGCTGTGTACACAATGTGACGATAACGGTAGCAAAGACATCTTTGTGTATGCCGGGTATCCATGATGTACCATAAACACGTTAGCAGAAATCCACCAGCTTAGGTTATGAATGGTGGTTCGGGTTGAGAAGAATGCAACAAAGAATCTGAAGGTGTAGTCCGTGAAGTGGACCGATCCGACTGGAATTACAACACTACAGCAGCAACCAGTACCGTTCAACACGTTTGAATGTTCTTACTCAATTCGTCGTGGTGAATCAATTACTGAGTGAAATAAATTAAAAGTGGTCGGTAAAGAAACGGAATCACCTACTTTGGATACATTCTCAGAAGTGATTAGGTCTCAGTTAAAAGGAAAAAACGGATGTCCTCCAAACGACCGAGGTTTTGGTCCGTCCCATAAAGTTAAATAACTGTTATAACATTGGAGATAATTTATCTCAAATGTGAGAATTGGACTACCTAAATTCCTGTTTCGCTGCTCCTTTGGTTTATGATGCGCGCAGGTGAAGTGCTCGTAGGGTGTAGTGTTTGATAAGCGATGGAGTGCAAGAATACTTTTAGTGCTTTAATCACAAATGATAGTGAATCCATCCAGTTGAGAGCAACCGTACGCGAAATACTGACGAGTACATTGTTCTTGATGTGCTTGGTTCGCCAAATCTAGTGACTTATAATAAGGGTTTTATTGGTTAGAGGTGTCTACCTTGGATAATATTGGTATTTTTGATGGGAGCAATACAGGGATGCGTTGATAAGCGGTCATGATTCGCGCGGTAGCTACTAGTTTGAAGATGGATTTAGGTTGGTTTTTAGAGCCTTCAGTTTGTCTTTAAATAATTTGATTCCATTTGTATTCCTAGCATCCATCGTTTGTTGGAGTCAAATAATTGTTCAGCGCACATTGCTGACGTATCTGGATATGGATAGGGCGTTCGGGTATTTTTTCCCCTAAGATATTTCAGTGATACTCGATATCAGGTTGGGTTGTCCCTAGGGATGCCCGACCACTGGTCTGTATAGTTGCACACTTCTCAACACAGCTTATCCTGACATCAAGTCATCTTTAGATGTCCATCAAGACAGAGTTTCCCGTCGGCTCATTTGATTGAGAGAGACGTTTTTCAAAAACACCTGGATAGCCTAATGCACTACTCATAAGGTTGCTGAAAATTCCTCGACAGCTCACAACCGGTTTCGCCCTTCTTGGGGCTCATCAGGTATGCGCAGTCCCCGAAGTTCCGCCAACCTTATGTTCTACTTGAACCCAAATTGGACTGATTTCGATAAATACACTCATTTGCAAATCAATTTGTTTTTGCGATAGACTCACCGGGAACCCAGCTGAATCTCCCGTTTGTGATGTTTCCACGCGATATCTCGAATATCGTAGCAACTGGAACATGAGGCGGCCTGGTGCAGCACATTCAGTTGCCTGGAAACATCTCAAACGGGAGATTCAGCTGGGTTCCAGGTGAGTCTCTCGCAAAACCAAATTGATTTGCAAATGAGTGTATTTATCGAAATCAGTCCAATTTGGGTTCAAGTAGAACATAAGGTTGACGGAAACTCGGGGACTGCGCCTACCTGATGAGCCCCAAGAAGGGCGAAACCGGTCGTGGGCTGTCGAAGAGTTTTCAGCAACCTTATGAGTAGTCCATTACGAATATACATGTATCGCGATATCTCGAATATCGTAGCAACTGGAACATGAGGCGGCCTGGTGCAGCACATTCAGTTGCCTGGAAACATCTCAAACGGGAGATTCAGCTGGGTTCCAGGTGAGTCTCTCGCAAAACCAAATTGATTTGCAAATGAGTGTATTTATCGAAACCTGGATAGCTTCTTTAAAACGTGTAGAGCTAAGCTCCGTCGAGGGCCTCCTTGTCATGATTCCTTGCCACATAAATGTGTACGAATGTATAACTGATGGAGATCACCTATGTCTGTGGAGAAACATTAAACGAAATTTCCCTGTGAAACCGTTACTGTCTGGTGAGTGATGCGCACACGCGATACAGAGGTAGCCAACTTGTAATCATTTCAAATAGCAAAAAATCGTTTTAAAATGAGGTCGTCCGTATGGGTGACTTTTCCATTACTACACTGTCTTTTGGTTTTATGCGATTGCAGAATGCAGTTTGCCTCAATGTATATTCTGCATTTACATCTACATGCCCAAAAGTAACTCCACATCTGTAGTGGTAAGAGAATCTGCGCCAAAGTATACCTGCTTTTTTATCCACTTCGCACACTCATTCTCGTTGTCATAACGCACTTACGTGTACTCGCTGTTTCTCTGTAGTAGTAATCGGGCCATAACGTAATATAGTTTAATGACTATTATATAATCAATACTTCCATGTTCCTGCTATCATCGTCCTCATCACTGACGGAAATATCAGCAAAGAAACGCGGTGTTTCACTGCTATGCGACCATGTGAGTTTATATAAAGCACCACAGTGTGGAGTAGAGAGACGGAGTAGGGAAGGGGCTTAATGCCAGCCTCTCGCAAACACACCAACACGCAATCAGACAATGTGGCCACAGTAGGCGCCTTAGTTGTTTACTGATTATATATATATATATATATATTGCCGTATTTGTACCTGTTCTGTGCATGTGTCTTCTCGTTCGAATACGGAAACAGTTTATCCATTGGTTGTCCTTCTGGGTATTCTAGCTAAACCTGGGTCACCCCTGTGCCTAAACGAACGTTTCATGAAGTCAGTGAATTATGTCCAAGAGTTTGGTTTTAGTACAGCCATTACTCAAATCCATATGACCTGTTTGGTTGTATCTCACTAAACTGTTCGGTTGATTAGCTATGCGAACTGACTCCGTTCAATAGCTTCGCTACCGCCCTGTACCTTGTCTCAATCACGTCTTGATAATGACATTTCTCGCTATCTCCTGTCTACTTGTTTCTTTCTTAACGAGTAAGTATTTGTGTTCTGTGTTGCATGGTTAATTAACTGCGTGTTTTGTGATTTTCCTATGCTCACTGAAGGTTCGAAAAATGACTTCTGGATCTCGCTGGATCTACGAACAGGGGCTTTAATTCAAGCGGCTGATCAGACTTCCGTGGATCAATGCCCCGGTCAGGTTTATCCTTCTGCTGGGATATCCGAAACCTCCTCAATGCCATCAACAGACGCTGTGCTTGGCTTAGGACGGACTCAGTATAATCTGTTATTCCGCGACCCTGCAACAGGAACACCCAGGCGAGTTCGATTGTCATGTGTTAGATGTATTTAAAACAACGGTTCCCAGTGATTAAAACAAACATCACCATTAAAATACACATTGTTCGTGCAACAAAATCCGCTTCTCTCTCCAGGTTGTCAGCCACCATAATAAGGCAGCACTCTTCTTCGGGGCATTGGCTGTAGACATTCGATGCCTGACTAAATGCGCTGGGCGAGATGGCTTTCGGTTTGGCCTTTCCGTGTGGTGGGGCTGGACCAACAGTATTTCGGAACGACCCTATTGCACCTTCCAAAAATCACTTCCCCATTTCTTCGTCCCTGTCTTATGGACCATCCCCCCCATTTGTCGTATTTCCACACCTAAGACTGATCTTGGTGAGTCTTGAGCTTCGCCCTTAGTCCGACCCAGCCCCAGATGTCCATTTCGGACACCTTCGTTGCTGGCTCCATGATATTTGAGTGTTTTGTGCGTGCCTTCTTCTCTGTGTATTTCATATAACATGTTAGGATAGAAGACTGTTGAATAAGTTGTCGGAAATTCAGGTAAGTCCTAGTAATTCGTCTCTGTGCTCCCACCTTGCTTACTTTCCTTTCCCTCCCCATGCAGGTTGAACATTACGTACAATACATTTGCGTCACATGCAGACACTGAGTCGCAGAACTTCGGTGAGTGTGACCCCTTTTGGTTACTTTTCACTGTCTATGAAAACAAAGTTGAAGCATTTTGTAGCCAATCTCAGACGACGTTGTTGCTTGATCAGCCTTTTATGTTATTTTGTTGCCGAATTTTATAGGCCTGCTCATCTTGAAGTGAGGTTGCGATACCTAGAGAAATTACCCCATTCAACAGATACATTTTGGTACCTTTCGAACTGGCTTATTATGCAGTCGATCCAGTCCAACTTGAGGATTCGGATAATTTCTGCTAGCAGCCATCACTTAACTTTAGGTCTACATGGAAGAAGATCCCTAATAACGACTTGGTCACTCGCTTGATTTTTTAGCTTTCTGTTGTCACGATGGAATTCTGTTTCGATATCATTGCTGTGGAAACACTAGTGCACACCCCTGTCAGGCGGATTGGTGGACTTTCATTGGTCACGGTGAAAGTACTGCTGGGCCTCTATACCTGCCTTAGCTTATTAGGTCTACATGGAAGAAGATCCCTAATAACGACTTGGTCACTCGCTTGATTTTTTAGCTTTCTGTTGTCACGATGGAATTCTGTTTCGATATCATTGCTGTGGAAACACTAGTGCACACCCCTGTCAGGCGGATTGGTGGACTTTCATTGGTCACGGTGAAAGTACTGCTGGGCCTCTATACCTGCCTTAGCTTATTAGGTCTACATGGAAGAAGATCCCTAATAACGACTTGGTCACTCGCTTGATTTTTTAGCTTTCTGTTGTCACGATGGAATTCTGTTTCGATATCATTGCTGTGGAAACACTAGTGCACACCCCTGTCAGGCGGATTGGTGGACTTTCATTGGTCACGGTGAAAGTACTGCTGGGCCTCTATACCTGCCTTAGCTTATTTGTATAGATCTATGGTGCTGTATCCCCCAAAGGTAGGATACGCCTGCTCGCTCTACCAGGCCAGTATGTGGATCTAGTACTAACGCTAAACGAGAAACTACCGGTTGTCGCGGTCATCTGCGACAACCTAATATGGCAGTACAAAGTGCACGCTGATGGTAAGTTAGGTTTTTGCTAATCGACATAGGTCGCCGAAATGCACTAGCAAGGGATCATTGTCGGAGGTTTTCCATGCTCATCAAAGATTTCAAAAGTGGGACCTACGAAACGGCCACACTCGGTAGCTTCCAAAAGGATCATGAATACTTACTTGTCTGTTGCTGGGGTTTCGACTGTGATTGTCTGCTGGCTCGAGCTTATATTGTTGTGCCCCTGACCGAGTGCAAAATAGACTGGACAAAGGTTAATTAGTGCAGCATGAAAAGATTGTCAGCATTTCCTTTCATTCCATCAAGAGGATGCTGAAAACAAGCATAGTGTAGCATAAAAAGCAGAAGGACCAATCGCTGGGTGAACCCAGCCAATGTATTATTCCAACCCTGAGGCAAGCTAGTGATGCTTACTCGGGGCTCTCGTGCATATGAGCTCCACTGGTATTGATTGATCAGCATACCTTCACTAACTGCCGCAGTTTTGGACTGATATTTTTGCGTAAAACTAAAAGCAATATTTGTGGGGTTTTTGGCAACTCGTCACGTTTAATTGGTAAGTTAACTAACCAATTCATTAAATTAGTAAGTAGGTCAGAGGAGGAATAATTTCACAAGTCGAGTGAAATTTCTATCTGATAACCTGTTACTCGAAGAGCCAGTCTGTAACTGACCGCGTGATGTGGTTTCAATGATTGAACGGTGAGTACCGCTATATCCTGTCCAAGAGCGAGTTAATCACAGTGCTGATCAGCCACTCGTGACCGGACGGTTTGGTATTCAACTACTAGCCGGAATGTCATGGGTTTGAAACTCCTTTGAGTTAGGTGAGATGCGCACTGCTGATGATTCGCAATTAGGAATAGCTGTACATTACCCCTTGGCTTTTCAGCATAGAATGACTTCACTTACGGGACGAAATCTCAATGGGAAATTGTGGAGCAGTCAGGTTGGAGTTCATGGTTTAAACCAGATCGGTGTGGAATTCGAAGATAACCAGCAAGATGAAGAGGCTGCTAGCACCCACAAACACTTTTTGTCCACTTCCAGTCGTTCAGTTGGTTGATTTAGCTCGCAGTGTGTCTCATCTAGAAATCGGTCCTCGACTTTCCGTGAGGTTTTGCTCGTCTAAAATCATCATAGCAGTGGATATCTGCGCGCCCCTAGGTTAGGCGTTCGGGTTTATGATAATAAAGAACCTGCTGCTCAGCGGTTTGAATCCCACTGTACCCAGTACCGATAAACCCTAGTCATGGCGAAACAGTTTTCAGTTCAATTCAGTTTTTTAGCTCACAAACTGTGCATTGAAATGCAGTGGTTCCAGCTGCTACGTTCACCGATGATAAGGAGAACAAGATAATGGGAATCACGCGTTGTAAATGGTGGTCAAGTCTGTTCACTGACATCCAATGGTCCTGTTTGTCCAGTATGGTAGGGAGTGACAGTTAAGCAGTGACCGCTTTGATGCAGAATTGCCACTGGCTGCGTGACAACCGTATCTCTCAGGGTCACTATAACCATTGGTTTATCTCGTCCCGCGGTCCCCAGCCGGATAGACGGCAACTTCCCAACGCACCAGGTTGGCTGGTAAGGGTTTTCTTGCTCCGTTTTTAGGTCATGGACTGATCCCCTTGAGTGTCTCCATCCGACGCAAGGCTTGGCGAATAGGGCTTTCCGAGACAAACGGCCCTCTGGCATAAGAAGCACATGACCTAACCAGCGTAATCAGTGGTGTGACCAACTGATCTATCGAGGGAGAATAAACGTCCCCAAAATCCGCCAGTCGCACCTCAGCGTTACTTATCTGGTGTTCCTTCGAAGCTCGTGTAATGCTTTGGAGGCAACTATGCTCAGACACAGAACCTTCGAAATTCTTTCACGTAAGCAGCGGTCATGTCTCGGATCCATAAAGTAGAACAGATCGGCCCGCGACAGTGTACACTCCACCCTTGACCGTCAAGCTGATGTTATTTCGAAGGCTAGCAAACGGTGCTCCAACCTTCCCCACTCGGGAACTGATTTCGTCTTTCGTCAGTCCGCCGGGATTTACATAGCTGACCAGATATACGGACTCATCTACCACGTCGATCGGTTCAGCTGTAAGCATGAGGTTTGGAATTAATCCCATCCAATATTGCAGCGACACTTTACAGTTGCGAAGCGCATACCGAACTGTGCAGCAGAATTATTTAGGTTATTTAAAATAGTTTGTTTTCAAATGTTCTGATCCAAGAAGAGCAATATCGATGGCGTAATCAATGTGCGTGAGAGAACCCTCGGGGGTATTTTAATCCCTGAGGTGTTAGAGGTAGGTAAAGAAGATTCACACAGCATAACAGTTACTAAGTTGAACAGAAAAGGCGATAGATGAATCTCTGTTTGACACCACTGCATGTGGTAAACCCAGGGGATTCGCCGTATGTATGTTTCGGGGAGAACCTAAGTCGATCAAAGGAGAGAACAAAGTCTGCGCAAGAGCTGTCAGTTCGCGAATTTGACACAGAACATGGAAGTTGAAGGCAGCAATGTGAAGCAGATCGTTTGGATTTAAAATAGGTTTATTTTTACTTAACTGGACCGAAACTTGGATACGGAGCAGTGGTTAAGTGAGCGACAGTTAAATGAATCAGGACTTGGGTGAGGGACTTTTGCAGAGGAGTCAGTGAACGAAGACGTGTAACGGCGGATGATGTTTCCCGGTTGCCTTAGCCGAGTAAGGGGTTTGGTTGAGGTACCCCACCCTGGGACTTTGATTCAAAGGCCCGACCCACAAGGCAGTGGAAAGATGCAATGTTTTGTTCCGGGACCCTTCCTCTAGCCCCTGGCTCAAAAGCTGGAATCACGAGGTAGCGTTTGTTAGGGTGTTTGAGGGACCCTTTCAGGAGCCAATAACTCAATAGTCTGACCCACTTGGCTGCAGCGGACCGGCCTGGTCCGATCGCGCAGAGAATAAGGCATTACTGTTTCACTCCTAATGCGACTTCGCATAGCAGGTGACTTTTAGCAGCAGATTGTTCAGTTTTAAAAGTAGTTCGTCGTATTGAATAGTGCGCCGGCGGTCATGGTCAACCGTTTGGCGATCAGGTTGTGCGTTTTTAAGGGACGTCCTTTTCTAACCCATCGTTCCTCAGAGGAAGTTAGCATCGCTACTTCCATAAATGCTGGTCGGCTAAGGGAAACGCCTTACTACCTTTACACTCCTGTTGCAGTGGACAGTACAACTTTACTTCTAGACCATCTTGTAATACGATTCCTCACCGTACGGAGATTCGCTTTTCTTCGTCGGGCTGCTCCTCGTTGGCCTTCCTGGTATGGTTGAACCTTTATGAACTGAGATCCACCCAGTATAGCCGGCAGGATCACTGCAGGACTGAAGCCCCACCAGCGAGACAAGGTGACAGGTTTCGGTTGGGGACAGCGAAATGGCTGTTTACTTCTTCACGGTTGTAGTTGAGTGAAACCCCACAAAGAACCTACCTCTTAAGCCCAATATGGAACATCACTTTCAGATGGGTACATTCGGACAACAACGCAAGTCTTTTGACAATGGGCGGGCGTAGTTCATCCTGCTTTGTCTACACACACAAGTAATGTTGTCCGCGGGTCTTGCTTGATAAAATGATGGTTGCTCTCTCAATCAGGTCTACATGAAAATTCGGACCAGCACTGGGACAGACGGGACAACCATGCCAATTGAGTGCGAACACCCAAGCAGTAACCACATCTGCATCGTCCCCTTGATAAACTCTGAACTATGCAAACGTATGCGTGGGCAGGTTGTGGGTCAAACTGGAGTACAAGCCACTCTCAGTCTGACTTAAACAAACGGATTTTTCCGTCCTTCCAGCAAACTGAGGTAACAACATGGGCAGTCAAGATAAGGCTTAACCACCAAAACCCGCGCGTCAAGCCCCGCACCATCTCAGGCCCAGAGAAGCAGCTTGCGATAAGTCTAGGACAGATGCACTTGTTAGCAGTCAAGTACTGCTGATTTTCCGATACGTCGTGGATAAAGTATAGTTGCCCACTGTGAAACCTGGGTTTTTGTTACGTAATGAGAGCTAAAGGCTGTGACAGAATATCTGGCATCAATTGACTCGTAATTCAGATGGTGTGATAGAAATATCTGATGTCAGGAATTTTTTGTTCTGCTAAATGCTTCCTGTCTTTCCATCATTTCCCGGTTTTATCCTCTATAAGGTTATGTCGCCCCGGGGTATGTACGAGGAGTGGAATGTTGGCACAGGCTTTATTTTTTTAATTTTTGGTTTCATTTCAAATAGGAAATGTTTGGGGTATGTTGGACTAAATATGGACTGTGAGGTTAGAGTAACGGTGGATTTTTTCCCCGCGTGGTGTGTGTGTTACTTCTTCCCGAATGAGGAAAGAAGGGACTTTTCTCTACCAACTGCCTCGAGTATACGCTTCCGCATTTGATGCTAGTTCTGTGCCACAGAACAGAATTCCGAGCCTTCGTTGGCTCACTTAAGTTCAGCTCTTCAACCGTGTACGTTAGTTCGCAACGTTCGGACATGAACAGTGCAAGATGAGTTGGAGGAATACTCAAGGTTCATAAAGTAAGACGAGAAAATATGGCTTAGACTGAATTAATGGTTACCGCACGCCACGTGATTTCACCTTGCCGGTCCACAGGTGTTTAGCTATTTTTAAGTTCCGCCAGGTCCAGCCGGCGTTTTCTCCCAGGCTTCAGCAGGCAGGGCACAACCAATTTTGCATGTACTGGATTTGTTGCAAACCACCGTCTAGAGTTAAGCCGCTCTTGATAACCGAACAACACTTCGATTGGACGGATGTGTCAGGTACGGGCCACGGACTAAACGAAAGTAAGAATGTTGGCCCATCAAGATCGAGCATTATATCTCGGCGCTTCTCGCCCCTTCACTATGATTCTAGTGCGAACTTGTGAAACTTTCTGTGGTGACCCTATAAATGCAATTATAATAGTTTTGCTCGGTCCACGTAAATGGGCTGTCTCAAGCTACTATGTCATTTGATACACCATAGTGGGCGGAAAAGCAAGCAGAGTACCGATATATAAGTTGGAGCACCACCGGTAAGCCACAATAACCACTTATGCTGAGCTCGGGCTGAAGCTCACCGTAGATCTTGACTCTTTCACAACTGGTTGGATATAAATATTGAAAAAGCTTGATAAAGAACTTAAATTTTTTAAGGAAGGTGATCGGTAGGGTCGACGGAGTCGAATGCTACTAGTAAATTTAGGAAAACGACCTCTCTTACTCTCCTGTATATGTGGAGGTGTCCTAGGAGTTTTCTAGAGTAAATGTGTGGCCGTTCTATCCTCCACCTGAGTTCCATGTAGTTCTTATAACAGTGCTGAGACGCCTACACAGAGAAATACTCAGCAGCTTATAAGCGACGGTCACCAGCCGGTTGCGCTGATGATTCGTCGACTCCGTGTCACCTGTTCAGCTATCTTGGTAAGTAATAAAGCCTTGTCGATTGGACTTTGGGAGTGGTTTGCGTCATTCCGAAAATCTGGTTTGTATGGGAACCTGGCAACGTCAGGAGGCTCCTCATGAGCAACATCGGTGCTGCCACTATTCACGTATCAGGTGCACACATGGATATTGAACTAAACATCTGTTCTTATGCTGATGATTTTTCGGTGGAGTTCTACACGGTTAGAAATTCGTTGCTGGTGCTGTAAAGGACGTTAGAAGAATGCAAAAATAGTTCTGTCTACACCACTACGCGAACTACTCAAGCTGTTCAACCACCGATGTTAAAAGCATTTCTCCGTATCTCACATCTCGACACGATGTGACACGTTGCTTGCCCCACTTCTACAATGGTAGTGTTCACGTGGAGTTGTACGGTGACAAACTCGATGTCCATTTGTTTGGTTAACTATCTGCACACTGTTCCGTCATTTGCAATTTTATTCAAACTACATCTGATCGTACAAATTTCCTATTTTTTCTACCTTCGTAGACATCCAACATCTGGCCACTACTCAGCCTAGCCTTTTAACCTTTGAAGGCCGAAAAAGTACGTTCTTACTTCCATGTTCATAGTGTGACCTTTACCCGGATGTTTATTTTTTTACAGTGGTTAGCCCAGATTTTTTCGCTACCTGTTTACTCTAACCTTTCAGTACTATGGAGTTTGCCACTGTCTTCGCCGGTAGTCGGCCTTTACACCGTCCGGACACCCACGACGAGTGGTCGGAAATGCCGACCTGTTCGTCGAGTTCAAACTCCAAAACCCGACGAGAACTTGGAATCTACTTTTGTCAATGATTCTGCATCAGGGAATACTGACTCGACACATTCAACATCAAAGTCTCATCCAGTGCAGCCCTCAGGCGGAGAGGGTTCCGAAAACCAGGCTTTCTCGGATTGCGATTCATCAGAGCCTGACTTATCCCCTCTGGCAACACCGCATATCCTCAAGCGAATTGCCTTTACTACCTACGTTCTTGATGTTCCACCTGGTTTTCTCATGCACTCGGAACTTCTGCAGAGTTACCTACAGGCAAAGTTCAACGGCAGTTTGGACCTTGCGTGAGTTATTTTGTCGCACCGCTGTTCTACTTTCTAGTTTGAGGGCTTGTGGAAGACTTGTATGATTTATCTGTCGTATTATATCTGAGTAACCCACTTCACCCTGTATATTAGGGGGTGTTTATCCCTTATTCCTACCCTTCTGAGCGCGATCTTGGTTGAGGTCACTAGCTATCGTATCGCGTAACTGTGACTAAGCTGCTGTTCGGAGAGGAACTTGGCACACTTCATCAAATTCAGACTTGTTGGTCAGTTAAAAGCCTTGTCCCGTCGGTTTAAATGCCGCCCCTCAAGTGTCATTCTGAATAATTGATGAGCGCATTCCGTGATAGTGTTACTTAGCTCCAACTCCTTCCCAGAAGAAGCAACGACGTAACATGGAAGAGACTATTCTCGGCTCTTCTATCTGTCCGAACTCTGACATACTTGAATAGATGCCGAATTTTGTCACGATCAGCAGCTCCTATTGTTAGCTAGAAAACCATATTCGCAAGAGTAGACTATTATTGCACACTGGAAATATGTCCAAATATTGGTAGCTCGGCTGAGTTTATTAACTGCTGATCAATTAGGTGGTGGTTGATCGACAGCCAATATGGCACACACAAATCACCCGAATGCGTGATACTAAAGAGTTTATGATGTCACACAGCGCTGGTGGATAACGGATAGAGCTTCTGATCGTGATAAAATTCGACGTCTATTCAGTCATGTCAGAGTTCGGACGGATAGAAGAGCCAAGAAGAGTCTATTCCAGGCTACGTCATTCTTTCTTTGAGGGATGATTTGGAGCTAAGTAACACTATCACTGAATGCGCTCATCAATTATCAGAATAACATTTAAGGCACGGCGTTAAAACCGACGGAGGAAGACGTTTATCTGGCCAGCAAGTCCGAGATTGATGTACCGAGGGGGCTTTTGCAACCGGTAACTGACACACTGCTTAAATCTACCGATTAGATCAAGTGGACTTAAGATATCCGGTACAAACTCGACTATCCACGAAGCTTGGATCGATAGTTCGCTAACAGAAAAGCCATCTTAAGCGAATATTTCGAAGAACGTTTGAGTTCTCTTCCAACACAACCCTTGAGGATTGACACCGGTATGGACCCACCCCAGCAATAGAGTTATTCTGTGCGTTCGCAGTCTGAACCATCCGCCACTCGCCAGTCAGAATGAATACCAAAGCCCATTGGATAGGAGCGGTCTGTCACAATGGCTATTCTCTCAACACGTTACTATCCTGCCACCACTCACTGTTGTCTCTGATAAATGAAACCGTAATAGTTGGTTGAGTTTACTATGATACATGGTTTATGGCTGACGTACCAAACCACATTGATAATCGTTCTCGTTTGGTGAGGTGTTCGTGCAGTAGTCTTTCGTCCATTATGAGTGAATACTTTCTAGTTTTTTTCCGTTTCCACACCCACACAGAGGTCTCTATGTGGATCTGCTCTGTGAGAAAGGGCAATAATCTGTCATGCAGCGTGGCGTCTTCTCTGATGTGCTGTCCAGTTCGACACTTTTTGAGTTATGAGACCTTCAGACAACCGGAGTGTAATCAGGATCGCTGTGAGGGACGAGAATTTGGAATGCCACATCAGCAAAGCTGATCAAGAGTCACTTTAGTGTCTGCCGTGTAATATTTATATTAATTTTTACTCGGTTACCGTTCCGAGGGCTTCAGTGATCGATGTATTTCATCCTTTCTCGAAGCAGAGTGGAGAGCCTCTGTAATCCATCTCTTTCACTGATTTCATCTAATGGCCTGTACCAGTGGGCTTGGGCCATTTTGGAAAGGTACGTTGGATTTAGCGGTTGAAGTTTCACTAGTGACTCAGAGTCCAGAAGTATTCCGGTCAGCAAAGCAGAAAATTGTGGACAATAGCTCTTTCTCGCGGAACTTTTTCCCACCCCACATATTCACCAACCCCACGCGAATCTGGTCTACTTGGTCGTCATTGCCCCTAAGTTGTCTTATCCACCTAAAGTAAAGTTGCCGTATATTTCCAGAACAAGATTCTAATTCTTACGTCCTTTCTTCACCGTGAACGTTAAAATTTACCCTCTTACACTATGCCCTTGTTAAAGGCTCTCCTTGATGGTGGACAAGTCAGAATATGCTCCATTATACGCCGTTCCATGTGTGGCTGAGTCCGGTATACCGTTACGTGGGATTCGTCGAACGCCGAATCGGTTCCTTTTGGAAGGCCCTGAGATGACAAGTGACTTTCCAGCTAACCCCTACATTAACTGGGACAATTGGTCCCAGGGCGTGCGTGGCTTGTACGAGCTTCCTCCAACTCAACTCAGCAGATGGTCTTTAAGGAATGAGATTCCACTTTGGGCTCGGCTGCCGCGTGTGCGACAGATTACGGATGAAAACACCGGGTAATAACTTGTGTTCCCTTCGAAGACGGTCATTGCCATTCTTATTTTCACTAATTCTCCCGATAATTTTACTACCTTACGCTTAGTCTTTCACAAAGTGGTCTGTAGCCCTCGCAGGCTGCTCCGACCAACGTGTAAATTAGTAAGGACAAATTTATGAATAATCAGCCACTTTTGGTTGTTTTATCATGTCTCATAGTGCCAAGGTAATACGGTACTTTGCTCTCGACAGAGAACATCACTCTCGATATAATTTTTACGGATATTCAAGTTTTTCCGTTGCTTCTAAGGAGCGGGGGCGAGATGGCTCAGTGGTTAGAGCTCGAATGCCCCGACCGAAAGGCCCGTGCTTCGAACCCGACCTCTGCATCTCGACGTCCCCTGTCTACACTTGGGCAACCTGGCAGTATACCAGCCATCGTACTTATTTTGGGTCACATGGCAGCTAGGCATCGGAAGGGTGAACGATTATCGATTATTATCTATTATCTAGAGAACGCTTTCTTCGCAGCCGAGCAAGAGATTCCTAATGGCTCTCAAAATGGCTGACTTACCCTCAAAAGGGAAACTTTCAGTTGATGAGGCAAGTAGTTTCACTTCTGGTTGCGGGCATTTCTCGAACACGGAATCTAACAAACCCATCCTGGTACTCGAAGTAGTCGTCGAAATAGTCGGAGAACCTATTTGGAATTTGGTGCCAAGTGTTGTGAAATTTCCTGCACAGAAATTTTTATCCAATTTCTCCTAAATTATTCCTGGCATGCTGTGGGCATAGGGGTCACCATTTATTCGGTAACCGTAGCGACGACATTTACTTATAATGGGTAACGCCCTAATCTGCGGCACGTCTCACTGACGCTTGGTTGCTGTTGAATGAAGAGAATATCGACAAATTACTGAGCCGAACGTCTCTCATAAACCTGGGTCATTTTCAACAATTCAGTTAGGTTGATAGAAAGTCGAATAGGCTCTGCATTAAATCATCGTTTTTCTATACTATTTCCTGACCGATTTATTCACTTCATTTCTTAAAACGGCGGATTTTCTTCCTGTGGTTATTCTTTTCAAGCCAAAAAGATATACGGGCTGAATTCTCCAGCTTTTGTATCTCTGCCACGCTTCTGCTTAAATAATCATCTTGAAGTAAAAGATGTTTACCTCGGCAATAAAAGTATCAGGAAATCTTAGTTTTTTGTGTGTGGTATCTCGGCCTTTATCTATCTAATACCACGCTTAAGCTACCGTTCCGTCCCAGTTCAACCAGTCACACATACCCTGTCAAGGTTCTCTCACTACACACCGATTCTTCATACGTGTATTCAGTCCGAGTTTTGTCTGTTCGGTTTCCATACTAATGCGGTGCTCCTCTCTTGTGAGAAACTGTCACTCTCACGAATCAGGATATTCGTTATTACGCAACGTACCATCTCAGAAAACTCACAAAAACCGTTTGTTGCGGTTACCTGAACTTCACCGACGGCTCCCTTTTGATCTGTTTGAACCAGTCCACAACTCATTAACGCCGATTTATTCTTACGTGCTGTGGATTACGTCGCGGCAGAACAACTATTCGCGGGCACCAACAAACAGTTTTAAACTCATACAAGACAAAGTCAAAGTCGATCTAAATACTATCGCCACTCATCTCAAAGTGCGTAGAAAAAATTATACAATCACTTTCGTGTGACGTGTTCTGCAAAACAGAGCAAAAACAATAAATATGGTCTATAGTTGGTGAGGTACCGATCTGCCTGATCAACTTGAGTGTGGGTTCACATATTTAGGCTATCCTGGCCTGCGTCATCCAGCCTCTAGCCGAGTTTGTAGGCGGGTTAACCACAAACAATCTTAACCAGGATTGTGCGGGAAAATGGTGACAAAATGCTGCATAGAAAAATACAGGCAAAGCAATGAAAAACCGCATTTCAATATCGGTGTGTTCGGCCCAACAAGCAAGATAAGTCAATCAATCGGAGGGGCTATTCCTATCGTGACAAGATGTACATTCCTTCTCGGGGCGTCGTGGAATTCTCAGAAAGCACTACATGTCATTTAGAATAAGTTCTTGCAAACACTTGTGGCGCTTGGTCATTCGGTCTCACTCAAATTTCCCTTACAAAACAATTATGCCGCCCTTGTTTTTTTCTTCAGGTTCAAATTTTGTGGTGGTGCATGCGTGTTGACCACATGGTCTTACATGGCCCGAGGCTGTTTGACTCTCTTGTCTTAAATGCTGTATGAAGTCCTATCTATCACTGGCCGTTAATAGTCAACTTAGCAACCTGCGAGTACTCACAGAAGTACGTTTTCAGTAATTGGAGCACGTGTTTCGGATTTTTCATCGTCCGGTTTGTGTTTAGCCACATGAGTGTTCGATCCGATGCAGATGTTCTAAGGTTGTGTAGGACTGCTGTTATGACATGTGACACTCAAGGTTGTCTGTTGTCTGTTGTCGCGTGCAAGGTAACCGGCGGTCCACAATGGAGGAAAATGTCGAGGACTGTTGCAAATAGTACCTCGTACACTTTATTTGATGGATCAAGTTGATTTGCTTGTGCTTTCCTATGTTGCACTGAGGACTGAATTCTCGTCAGTGTCCCGTTTGCATGTATACACTTCGTAAGGTATCCAAAAGATAAACCCTTTGTCTTTCCTGAGTCGATGACACCTTCTGTCCTCTGCTCAGATTTCTCCGTTCATTTACCACACAGCTCCTTTTATTAGTGCTTTCAGTAGCTGCTTTCCTATGGGTACTTCTACCAAATCCGTTGGCTGATATGGTTCATGATCTAGTGCTAAGACTAACATATTTTGTCAACATGGTTCACAGTGTAGTTGAATGCCTTCTCATCGCGTTATGATGGGACTCAATCCCCTCGCATTAAATTCATCAGGAAAACCATGTTCACGGATTAATACAACATACTTGTCAGTCATTATCATCCAATAAAGATATTTTCTCTCGGATACGGCTTCCCAGTCGTTTTGAGGCAGGTACCTTTGTGATCAACCGATCTGTTCATGAAAATGGTGTGATCATGCTCTACAGAGACACTATTTGGCGTGTCCCGTTCTACTGAAAGTGCTCATTCCCTTAAGGCTGGTTTTGTCCCTCCGCAGTCTAGTGATAATTTCATTTTCTTATTGTCGCAATGGACTGGCACACATTTCCCGATTTGACCGCTATATCGACTTATCCCAATGAACCATTACGCGGGATAGGTAGTAGCAAGTGCGATTTTCTGTGACCGTTTGTGCTCACTTTATCCATTGTAAACTGGAGCTAAGGATGACTACATCTAAGGAAACAGACAGTTTTCTAATATTTAGCTAGAATAATGATGAGACATGCAACATTTCGTCCCCTATCGGTCAGCATACTAGCAATAGTCAGTTTTATGGCGTTGGACAGAATCAGTGGATGTGTCACTTGATCAAGGTCGATCTCAGCCTCGTGAAGATTGATTTTGTGCACTCTAAATTAGTCCTTATCGGCTGATTATCAGAGGTGTACTAATTTCAATCGGATTCGGTCTGTATAAAATTTAAACAATAGTGCATTTCCAATACCGGATTTTACAAGCCCCATCATGTTGGGCAGGATCCAAAGATTTTGAAAGCGATATGTTTTCATTCTAAAACCAATCTCATGGACTTTGTTTGTTGCCTTCTCTTCATGTAATCAGATGGAACATCATCATTCCTCCGCCGGTTCTTGTTGATGGTCCCGCAGGAAAACGTGATCGAGTGAAACTTGTGACCATCTCAGGTAACCCGGTTCAGGAGATTGACTCAACACCAGGTTTCGTGAAACGCTCTACTCTACTTCCATTGGGTTCTATCTTGTTGGTGTGCTTTTTGATATGGATGTTCAAACCGGTTAGTTTTTCCTTGTTGGACTGACAAAGTTCGCTTGAGTTTCATTCATTTTGTTTCGGTTTTTTGTGTAATCCGTTCATTATCTTGACTCTTTCTATGCACTAACTTTAGCTAGAATTAATGAGTGGGCAATCGATTCATGCCACCTTGGAGTTTGCAGAAGAACACAGTGACAGCTGCTTGCATTCTAGACCATCGTAGTGCAGTAAAGCGGTTTTTCGCAGCAGTTGATTCGTCACGGCAAGGAGTTTAGCGTGGCACTAATCAGCCTCATATCGTGATCTTTGATGTTCGTCACATTGGATTTTAACTAACTTCATCACTAAATTGATCCAGAGACGAAAGTACATTAGAACAAGCGGAATACACTCATTCGCAAACAAATTTGTTTTTTTCATAGACTCACCTGGAACCCAGCTGAATCTTTTGTTTATGGTTTTTAGTAGTAGTGTATCACGTCTATACATTAGAACACTTCTGGAGGACTTGGGGCTTTTGTGAATACATTCTGATTGAAGTATAATGCCGATTTCCAATATTTCGTCTGCCGCTACCTCCCGCTTGAATGCGCACATTGTGCTTTTTGAGGGGTTATTTACAGATAATGTACCCAAGTTGAGACAAATACGATAATTCTCCTGAAACATCCCCTATAATCTGTGTTTTATTGCAGGAGCATTTCGATGAGAAAGCCATACCTCCAATTCCTTTCTTCCCAGTTGACGAATGTACTAAACCTAATTCATTACAGTATCAAGGTATCCAGACAAAATACGCTTGTGAAGCGGTGAAACTAAACCATATAAGTTTCTGCGGAGTCGCCCAACTTAATAAAACCGAACTATAACCCTGACTTTTCGACAGAAAGTGATCATTCCTCTATGTGCTATGTGAATGTTTTCAACGTGTATACTTAATCTCCTTAGCGATCCTTATGGTATGAACCCCCCTTCGAGAATGTTTCACACTGCCTAATCGCACATTAAACGAGGAGCCTACGTTGGGTTTTGGGTAAGCACCAACTGCCTCGTACGGTCATTCACTATAGTCAGTCTGTTAACTTGATTTTCACTAGCTCTGTCGTAGCCGTTTTCACCGGTCGACGTTTCTAATCCGATCCCAATCTACAGTGGTCTTCTCTTGTAAGCTAACTGCGTAAAATCATGATTTTCTAATCTATAGTCTTTTCCTTTCCTAGGCGGGCCGATATAGCATCGTCCGTACGAAGTTGAGTAGCCTACCCCACAGTGTTTTTCGAGCCTTGGTTGTATTCTGAATATAAGTAATGGGAAGCAGATGCTCAGTATGTGAAATGCTTTTTTCTAAAATAGGCGGCAAACAGTCGTTTTCGTCTTCTTCTCGGTCACGTGCTAACTTTTGAGATGACTTAGCAATGAGACCAAGACACAGCCGTACCAAACATGTGCGAGTCACTTATTGATTGTGTGCTTGATTGTGTTACTCTCGTCTGTCACGTCCTACACGAACATAAATAACCGAGGTTCATTAATTAAGGAATGCGGGAATTCCTAAAAGTTCGATCAGTACTTTTGTACTGTTCACATCTGCTTCCAGCGCTTCAGCTCTTTCTTTTTGTGGCATTCAGTACCCCACCTCTTTAAATTATCCGCCTTTAAAATTCACATATACTCGCTTCTTTCTTATCGCCCACCGCTAACAAAATTACAAAACATGATTTAGGTTCTTCCAAACAGATTTTCATCGCGCATAACCAATTAGACATCAATGAAGGTTAACAGAGCTTTATGATGCCTAAACCTACTACTAGTGTGAGGTACGTTAATCTTCTGATCAGCAGCATTTTGCCTGAAAAAATTCTTGCTAGTTCCTTCAGGAAAGGGATTGCTCGCTGGTTGGAAGCATGCTTCATAAGACTACACTTGTGCAGATTTTCACAAATCCCGTAGTGTGAGAGAATTTTCGTTATCATGAGTATACACTCGTACAAGAGCAGTTTGTGATTCACTTCCGACTATTGATCTTCCCATGACTAGGAAGTAGCCGTACATCTGACCTTAAAATACGAACTAAATTTCATTAAGTACACATAACGACCGATTGGTACAATCATGTAGTTTAGTATTTATCATGTGATATAGTTCCGCGTGAATTCGCATTGTGTATTTTTGGTCATCCAATAGCACTTGTTTCTTCACTACTGATTAGTTCATTCGGTATTTCCTCTAGTCCCTGCGGAGAAAACTTACGGCTGATCCCCACTTTTTGCCACCTACTTTTGACCTGCCTTCATGCGATGGCTGGGCCGGATGTACAGCTGATGAGGCCGGTCAACCAGAAGATATTCGATTCAATGTGCAACACGTACTGGGACATGGTGCCAATGGGACCATGGTATTCGCGTAAGTGTTCACTATTTTAGGGGATCATGAACCTCCTCACTTTTAGTCAATGAGCCCGTTTTGACAGATTCCTCGGTTCCGTGTCCATTCGTTGTTGCTGTGCCAGTTGCTAGCACTATATTTCCTCTTGCAATTGCAACTCTTATCTGTGATCGCGGTACAATCACATCCAATGTAATAAATCAACATGGCAAGTCACAGTGAAAATGGGTTGCTTTCATTCACCGCAGTTCTTCATACCTATCTGTGTGCGTTGTCTTTCGTGCCACTTTCTTCAACTACCTTTAGTGTCGGCCTATTAGTCTTTATTTCCTCACCTGGAGATGTCGTTAGTCACATGATGGTCTTTAGTTAAGTAGCTATCTGCGGTTAGAAGCAATTGGTTGTTAGTAGATTTTACCAAAACGAGTCCTTTTCAGCTAAGGAAATCGTGAAGCAGTGACCTACCGTAACCTGCACAGCTCGTCACCTCATTAGAAAACACCCATGGGACCAACGAAACTCGTTCGTCGTATATATAGCTCTCTTTGAGACTAGATTAGTTATGTTGGGCACAGAACAATTCGAGAAATGAGGTCTGGAGGATTTTTTTCCTGTGAGAAGAAATTGTGGCACATCCGAACAGCACTGTCGCTCCTTCTACGGAGATGCTGCTACCTTTCTTGTGTTTATCTGGCATGAGACGATTCGTCAGTTCCTTGAAGGTATTGTCTCCTTGGCACTTCCAATCAACCATACTCCTGGCGCCGTCTGATCTATATTAGCAAGTGCGTCCCAAGTTCCTATACCATCGCGTATTATTCGTAAGGCACGAAGGCCTAGCAAGGTTTTGGGTACACAAATTAATATCTTCCCAGCTCGCTTGGTTTGTCTTTCTCCACCCTTCATTTAGCCTCGGTCACGATAAACGGTACAATTGTATTTTTCTTCCTGTTGTGCTCTTTTGTTTTTATTCGTTAGTTGATCAACTGGGTTACCCAATATAGGTGGAGTAAAATTGTGCAACTCATAGAGTTACATCCATTGGGGCATCATAGGTTCACATCGGGACCTGTGACCGAGCCCTCTGTTTCTTTCGGGTTTGAGGTTCACACCCTCGCCATTCTTCAGCAAACCTTCATGTGGAATTGTTTTCATTTACGACAACCCCAGTCAGTAACATTGCTCCGATTAACCACCGAGTAACCCGGATTTTGTAGTTTGTATTTGGGTGTTCTGTTCTTTAATAAGTAAACGAATCCTGTACGTGTCAGAGACACGTTCGACCTCACTTGAGTTACTATTTAGTTCATCACTCATGGGTCTGCTTTGTGAATCCAATCTGCGTCCGCGGCAGAATCCGTATTTATGTTAGGCTGATTGGAGCCACAGGTGTTCTGCAGTAATCGTAACGAAGAGCAACACCGCGGAAAAAGTGGATTTTTGACCTTTCGATGAGCTGTTCTGTCTTAGCGGCCGACGGGGAACGCTTTTGCGGCTCCTTCAGGAGAGTGGATTATTTCCGAATGAGCCTCTCGAATGGATTACTGGATGTTTCATATGTTAATTAGCATTTATATGTCATTTTACCTCCGGTAATTTGATTAATCGTATCTTGCACTTACACAGTTTCCGCTCCACAGGGCGTAACGGTTCACATTTCCATTAGGATGAAGTATATTTACACTGTGTCCCTTGTCTGAAAAGACCGCCTGGGGAGTCAACTGAAATCATCCTTTTCTGTGGGTCGGTCTTTCTTGACAAAGGGCCAACTAAAATTGAATTCAAAATCTGGAAAACTATTTTGTGAAAATAAATCGTAATGCTATTTCGTATTCCATTCGAACGACGTGTCTGAACGGTAATCATGACACAAGACCTATGAGTTCTCAACTTTTCACTCCAAACAGTCGCATCGAAATGCTCACAGCAATTTATTTTCAATGACCGTTAATTCCACTCTGACTTTCCATTTGAAACTTATGTGTGCGTTCAACTCTGTTTTATTGAAAATGGATTTAAAAAATCACAAGTTTTCGAAGCGTCGTGTTTTCATAGCTAATGTGAACCGGTGATGGCTTTAATGTTGCTGCGCGTAGTGGGTAGTGTGTTAGTCGAAACAGGACGAGATTAGAGATTATCTGTGCTGGTCTCGATGTTGATTATACACACCCAATAAGCGTTACCGCGGGTAGCTTAAACGTCGAGATTTTCACCACCCTACTTCCAAACCCGTTTCGTCTTTACCGAAATTCCTCCCATCGTCATGTCCATTCCTTTAGTGCGTCCCCACTACTTACTGGCAGGTGTTCAACCTGTGGTTGGTTCTCTTCTCATCTTTGCCTGGTGGTCGTCGAAGGTATCCAGCGCCATAAGTTGTGCAATCCTCATACAACTTTAAGACAGCGCTACAGAACAGAATCCACTGATTCTGCTACAAAGTCACTCATCCCCACTTTATTTCTGAAACAGCATATTGTGCGGTTTGAAATAAGAAAAGCCGGGTTTTTCTGGACTAATTGATCTCATCAGTTACAGAGGAGCGACCAGAACTGGTCTTTCCTTAGAGTTGCGCTCCCCAGAGGAGACATTTCTATCAGCTTGAAGGTGAATATCAAGCCAACGATATTTTTACTCGGATACATGAATGTTCTTCATCCCCACACCTTTTTTTATCTTTATACCATTTATCAAGTGGCACCTTCGGTAAACATGAGACAGCCGTGAAAAGAATCGTTCGTCAGCCGCATTTGGAGAAACACTGGCGACGTGAGCATGCAATTCTACTACATCATCATCACCCGAATTTGGTCCGATGTTTTTGGACGGTGAGCCTCGGTGTTTTCTATCCTGTGCACTTTTTTATTGTTAGCCGGACCAGCGGTCACTCTTCAGCAGCAAAATATGCCTCGGATGTAAGGTAGTCGTTCGGGATGGTACCTTGATGATGTTGAATTCCTCGTTATTGAGAATCGTAGTTCGTTCAACTGTACATATCAAAGCATCCTAACTAGGGTCACCGCATGACATATCGATTCTGTTTCGGCGGTCTCGTCACGCGATATCACTTAACCCCTCCGTGTCCCACTGGAATTGTCAACTGGAGCAGTAGCATGACAGGATGAAACTCTCAGGCTCCTAAACTATCTTGACTACCACGCTAGTATGGACGGAAAGACCATACAAGTTAAGGGCACCCTGATTTGCAATGCATCTGCAGTGGTTGGGTCGAACTTCTGAATTCGTTCGCGGGGCCGTCTACAGTTCTACCATATTATTGACCCATGAGGACAGTCATGATTGGAGGTATTTGCATACTGGGAACTTATTCTTCAGGTAAAGCAAGCGACTTTGGAAAGTCATCATCTTGTCAACGAATTTTGGTTAGTTTGGCTGCCTTGTGAAACGGTCATTCCATCGGTAGATCATTTCCGATGAATCGACATTAAACCTATGTGGCCAAGCATCAGTTTTTGAAAATCGAAGGTTTCTTTTGAAATTTGTTTGCGAGCTCGGTGACAATAAAACGATGCGCAGGCATCATACCGTCCATGATTTTACCGGTACCGAAAACTTCTTTTTTCATTTCAGTCCTCGATTTGTGGCAGCTGCACAACAGACACTTAATGGCTTCTCGACCTATTGATTCTGCATGTGCATTTGCTATACTGGAATTAGGTAATTACTGAGTGCATTAATGCGCGCGAAGGCGTGCTACGCAATTGTAGGATGATTTCAGCTGATATCTGCCTTCCTCTAGTACTTGTTCTCTACTTTGAAGAGGGCTTGTCATATGATACCAGATAAGATGCTTATTTAAAATAGGATGGATCTAGTACACCAAAATGAATCCATCGTCGTTGTAAACCAGGTTGTGGTACGCTTGGTTGTTGTACTGCCCGTTGACGCCCTTCTGTTTAAGGTCAAATTGTAGCAATATGCCAAGCCGATGCAATGTTAGGTATCGTTAGGTGTGGCGGCCACACTGTTTGTCATAAAACAAAGGCCGCTTAATTAATTGTGAGCACGCAGGGTTGCATTGCATATTCGAACGAGATATGCATCCAGTTTGAGTCCTGTGTCTTGCCATAGCCCGTTTTAGGATTCATTTAACGCTTAGCCCCTGCACAACGCCATAGTTTGAAAGATGAATGATGAAGAAGCTTCCCCACTAAGAACGGTTAAGAACACCAGTGAAGTGAACACATCTGCGCATCACTTTCGAGTTACACACCGTCAGCAGGATTAAACCAGTGCACAGTGACGGAGGAATTTCATTTTGGCACCATGTTGGACACTGGGATAGCTTACGTGCCATGTTCTGACCACTTGTAAGAAGAATCACATGAATCTGTGCCAGTTAGGCAGGAGAATCCTACAGCACATATTTTGGAAATAATCACTTCATTTCGGCATGCAGTAGTTCGTCTATCGGTTCGGAACATAGAGCACAGAAAGTTCTACTCGATAGTCGATGGCTAAGTGTACGAATTACATGTACCAAACTTCATTTGCGACTCTAGCTTTTCTGATTGGTTACCAACTGCCATCCGTCATATTGCGTCTGACTGTCTTCCAAGTAGGTATTCACTTTGGCAACAGCACTTCCATTCAAGAAGACAGTTTAGGACGCGCGTATTTCCTCCCCTTTGCTACCATCCCTCGAGGGAACAGAAACCCGAGAACCGAAGAGGAAACGCTTTCAGGTTCTGCAACTGGCTGTTTTACCTCCGAAATTGAACATCTTAATTGAAACGACTTGTCGGCAATGTTGTGAAATATAGGTAGCTCGGGTGCGTTGATTGATTGTTGGTCTGTTCGCCGAGCTTGGCAGTTGGATTGCAAACGTTTCATCACCAATCGAGGTGACATCATCAGTGCGGGGTTGAGTGGGTGAATTCCTCCTTTTCTGCCTGTGCCTGTGGAAGGAATTCGCCCACTCAACCCCACACTAACGATGTCACCTCGATTGGTGATGAAACGTTTGCAATCCAACTGCCAAGCTCGGCGAACAGACCAACAATCAATGAAACGACTTGTCGTTGACCCAGGTTTTTTGTGGGCTACCGGTTTAAATTGTTTTCATCATAGGTGCGACTGATACACCATCCGGTCACATCAGAATTGTGTTGGCCGGGCATAAGTACACAAACATCTCAATTCTTCGGGAAATTCCTTAGTTGCAGTATCGCTTGCATATGGTAAGGTTGAAGGTTACGACGGAACAACGCACGAAACTCAACATTTGGCAAATTCCTTATAATCATCATAAATATCATCGTAACCGGCCGTTCTTATTCGAGTTTGCCTAGATTGTAAAACACATGTTCTCAGTGGCCTACGTAATTGGAGTTAATGAGCACTTTACAGGTTTACCACACTGTGCAGGTAGCTGTTGATCGGATTACTGAACATCTGGTACATTCAAATCGCGGAATGAGACAATTCTATCCCATCCCTAATGAAAGCTGAACAAAACAGACTACATTCCATACCGTAGTGCCAGAGAGGTGCGAAAGCTTTTTTTCGCAAAGAAACAATTTCGCCCAGGAGACAAATTGATGTTTCTTTGAAGCGTGAGTGCATTAGGCAGAGTGGACATTTCCGTTCTGGAATGGTATGGCATGTTAAATCGGAATCGTCACATGTGTCTCCCAAATCTGGATACGTTTGGGATGCACAGTGAACTGTACACATGCGCTGTTGAAAAGGGCACATAGGTGTTATAACAGCCTAGGTTGGGTCGATCAAATGAGTATATACAAACCTACTCTGGCTTGCTCAGATGACCGCAATCTATAGATGAACATTCGGCTTGACCAGGCTTCAGTAACCCCCCCTTCCCCGCTGAATTAAAGTATTTGACCCCATACCGCTTCAGACCATATTGCGGACTTGTTGCGAACCTTCATCTACATATTTTCTTGGTGCGAAGCTTACTTTATCCTCTGTTGAACTGTGTGAACTCGGATATCCGGAGGTTCTGGTTAGCTTCATTTATCTAAGGCTTTGAACACTGAGTGTGTTTTTGATAGTAAATTGATGTCCGCGCAAGTTTCAAGAAACAGGCGACTACCTAAAAATGCAGGAATCTAGAAAGCTGTACTCCGAGATAAAACTTATCTGATCAGAAAACCAATGTCCACCGACCCATCTTGGCGATGGAGGTAGTGAATCATCATCATCACTGCCGTACAACCATAAAGCTCGTCTAATTTCATATGCATATATATATAATTATATATTAAAAGCCCTAGAGTGAAAAGAAGAGAAAGAGTGGATGAGGGAGGGGACCTAGT